>CM067315.1:4968463-4997218 GCA_034231615.1 Meghimatium bilineatum | reverse complement strand
TAGTTAATTACCAATTTTAATTATTATTATTATTATTATTATATATATATATATATATATTTGCCCATCGCATTTATGTTTTTTCATACCATGCTCATCTTCGCTTGCGAAGGAGGAACATCATCATCATCATTCTCGAGTACACACACACACATTAACGTTAACATTCACATTAACACAACATTAACATTCACATTCACATTAAAATTCACATTAACATTAACACTAACATTCACATTAACACTAACATTAATATCCACATTAACACTAACATTAACACTAACATTCACAATAACATTCACATTAACATCACATTCACATTAACATTCACATTCACATTAACGTTTAACATTCACATTAACATTCACATTAAAATTCACATTCACATTAACATTCATATAATAGAGAGGGTTTATGTGTAGTAAACATATGCCTCACCCATCATCACAGATCCCCAACCATATCGGTTACTATGGAGGAACCACCATCCTAAAGAGTACACCACGATGCCCTTATACTCTGATTCTTCAATCTGTAGGCTTCAAGACAAATCGGTGACTAATCCGTGAACATAACGTGAACAAACTGTGCAAGTCGCCAATACACATGCTGCATACACCATAGTAATCGATCGTGTCTGTGGGCAGCAGTCAAGTGTGGTCGTATGTATGGACGACAAGCACAAAGGTTAGAGCATCGTGAGTGAGATTCCGAATATTCTGATCCCCGTAGTAAGAGCTAATTGCTCGTAATTCAAGTGGACAAAACAATAACAACAACACTGCGTCTGTTTTGTCTAAATCATGATTGAAGGAGCGGTATATACTGTAGCAACAATAAAATAGATGAAACGAGAGGAAGATGATGTCACAGAGAGAAGATATGGAATAGTGTGACATCATGCGGGATAGATCGTCAGCTGTGGAGATGATACACAGTATTGAGGATAGAATGTTGTGTAGATCAATGATCGCCTATTGTATCCAACACGTAACACGTTGATAGTTTTCAACATAACTAAATAACGATTGCGTGAATTTATTGAGAATCATTTAGTTTCATAGGATAGAACTGGATGTACGCTGAGAGAACACTAGACAGTGCATTGGATATTATGTATTGTGTTTCAGGCGAATTATTATAGGGTCTATACATTTGCTGTGCACTGAATTCGAAAATAAATATGTGTTCAATATGGCGCTATTGAAAGTTTATCTATGCTCCAGTGTACTGCGTGAGACAACAGATTGCTGTTGACTGTAGAGTTAACATTTATTCCCTTATATGTTACGCAAATAGCCACTTTACCCAATACGAGATTGAAATGAGCAGTATTGTTTTTGTGTGTGTATAAATGTGATAGAGTATGTGAGGTCACACATATCTGCAGTAAATAACTAAACTCAGATCACTGCTGGCATCACGAAATTTGAAAAACAAAGAACACTTCAGGCAATCCACAAGCGCAAGAATTGGAAGGACAAATCCGAAAATTCTCCTAGCCCGAACCTTCAACACTCCTGCACGCACTGCAATAGAACTTTCCGTGCACGAATCGGACTCATCAGACATCTACTCATTCACAAACCAAATTAGACAATTACCAATTTATTATTATTATGTATTTTTTCATCGGTTGTATTTATTTTATTCATGCCAGCTCATTTTCGCTTGCGAAGGAGGAGCAACATTAAATAACTACAATACGTGTGATGTATTATCACCAGCAATGTAAATGAATTTAAAACGATTTTATAGACACCTTGTATTTTCTCTGTTACAGAGCAGAATATTATGTGTTGTATGCCTATTTTAAAAAGAATCGAATCTAATGTACCGTATTTCCTAGGATCGAATACAATGTACTTTACTTCACGTAGATTTGCACTAAGCTGACAGCTTGAAGACTCCTGGGTATGAAAGAAAGCTCGGAGAAATCTCCCCACTGCACATAGGAAGTAGAACTAATCCCTCGCAATTCATGGGAGTTCGAGATGAAGAAAAAGAACTTCACATAGATGAATAGATCATAAAACCAGAGTTTCATAGAACCAGACTTAGCGGAAGTTAGTCAACCATTAATTATCAATGATTAACTGTTGCTAACAATTCTGCCTTGGAAACGCAGCTAGGAAACGTTTATTGATTGAATAAATGCTTGTAATCATTCTTACAAGATCAGGAATGTTCATGCAGAAGGACTAAGAAACCAGCCGCAGATTTCAAACGCCATATGATTTTACCAGTGCTCCCACTCAAATTAAAAAAAAGTCGTGCTCTAAGATTTAAAAAAAGCCAATCAATACTTACACACACAAAAAAAGAATTCCATTCGCACTATGATAACAACCCAGACACACAGATTTTTCTGTTACAATACGGATTTCGATAAATGCATAACATTAAGTAAATGTTGTGGGTGTAGCTTGAAGAACATATTTCACCCCTTGCCTGGAATATCCGAAAAATAATTATTACACATAACAATTGAATTTATGCATTAGACGGTAAGTAGTCACAATGACAATGTCATCGCAGAGCACGCCTATTAAAAAAACACCAGGGACTAAATAATGACATCTCAGCTTTGCTGTTCATAGAACGGAAATCTAGACGACAGACGCATCTATGTAAAACAATTTGTGGTGAATCCACAGCACACCAAAACAAACCACTTCTGACATGAACAATATCGGACTTGATTCAAAGTGCAATTGATTGCAGGAGAAGAAGAATGCAAACATAAACGCGCACACATACAAACACGCATATATATATATATATATATATATATATATATATATATATATATATATATATATATATATATATATATATATATATATATATATATATATATATATATATATATATATATATATATATATATATATATATATATATATATATATGGGTGCGTGTGAGTGTGTGTAACATTTGGCATCAACTATGTTACGTACAATAGACAGTCTGGCATCAGATTCAACTACTGCTTTTATTGTTGTAGTCAAAATATTAATACTTTTACATTTCAATTTTGCATGTTCTGTGTATATCGTATTTTCTTATCCTCTAACCAAATTTCCACTGTTCTCTTCTCTCCTTGTCGTTATTTGTTTGTTATTTTCCAGACTTGTCACTTTCTACTATATTGTTTGAATGTAGTCTCTGGTTATGAGACTATGATTCAATTCTGTTTGTTTATCTCTACTTTGATAACTATCTTTTGGTCGAAACGTGGATAGTATGTATTGTCCAACGTCAAATTACTACTTTACCTTTCCATATATTTTTTATAGTTAGTTTTTAATTTGAATACGTCACAATGTCACATATCAAAAATTTCATGTCAAGAATAACAAAAACGTCTTTCTTTTATTATATATATGTTCTCTTTGTATCTTAATTTTTTTACAATTTGAACATATTGTCACATCTAACACCAACAGTATTTTCTTCAATACCTAAATACAACTTTGCATAGGATTGATCAACCACCAATAGATGCTGAAACTTTATATCTGTGGTTGGGTGCTTTGCTTTGTTTACAAGAGGTCACAGGTTCGGCACTGAATCGTGTCGTCGTGTTACAAGTCCAGTTTTCGGAGATAAATGAGAATTGTCGTGTGTTACGTGCTGTGAGTGGTACTCTCGACAGGTTACTTCGTTGACATAGAAGAAGTACATTTGGGGAAAAATGAGTACAATAGAAGAAGTACATTTGGGGAAACTTGAGTACAATAGAAGAAGTACATTTGGGGGAAACTTGCGCGCAATAGAAGACGTACATTTGGGGAAACTTGAGTACAATGCATTGAATTCTCTACGCCTTTTAAGATTTCATTTTTACTAAACAAAAATATTCGAACATATCCAAGCTTGATACAAAAAAAGGACAAATATTTTTGAAAGAAAACTAAAGATTGGCAACCATGTACTCTACACAGTAAATTGATTTATGCCGTCTTGTTATGGGATTGCGCAAAGAAATTGTGTTCACGTGTACACAGAAAAAAAAAGACATAGAAATTAGATATGAAGGTTCATCTAGTTATTCCTTGGCTTGTTGCTATTCTGAATTGTTTACGAAGTAATTTGCCGACAGGACAGACAACTGCCACGCCCCAGTATAAAACTATTTAATAAGAGGTAATATATGCAGAAACGATTCAGTCATCTTTCTTGCAGTTCTAAAACTACTTCAGAATTTTAGCATACAATATCCTATTGTTTCGTTGCTTCAGAAACGTTTTAGGTGAGTATTTTCAGTTTCATAAAGCAGATGTGAAAGAGTTAAAATAAATGTAGCAAGACGGATGAACAAACTGTAAAAATATATTTTATACAAAAGTGAGATTGTATAAAGAAATCAAAGAGGAAAACTGTTTTGTTTAGAAGCAAATATATAATTGACTGATTGACATATTACCATTTTGATTTTTCGGTAACTGTGATTTTTCAGTTATCGAACTCCCCCCTCCCCCTTTATAAATATTTAGCTTAAAAATACATGTTATGTGTCAATAATAATAATAATAATAATAATAATAATAATATATCTATACGCTGTGGCCTTTGTTTGCCTTGCGGCGTCAGGGGTGGAAGAGTTCTCTGGAGATGACCTTCTTGTGGCTGTTTGTAAGCTTGTTCCTGTGGCTTCTTTGATTTCTGTGATCCATCTTTTACATGGTCTGCCTCTGGCTTTATAGCCGTTATGTCTATATGTCATGGCCATTTGTGGCATATTATCTGTTGGTAATCTGGAAGCGTGTGAAAACCACTTGATCTGTTATTTTGATGTGTTCCAATACTGGTATTGTTTTGGTTATCTGACTGATGTTATCGTTCGAATTCTATCTCCTAATGACACTCCGAGTATTCTCAGTAGACATGTTATTCCTGCTGTCACTATTTTTCTTTTGTCTTGAGCTGTCATTGTCCAGCTTTGGCACTGGTAGCACAGTGATGGGATAATAATAATCGATAGAATAATAATAATAATAGAAATAGTAATAATAATAGTAATAATAATAGAAATAGTAATAATAATAATAATAATAATAATAATAATAATAATAGAAATAGTAATAATAATAATAATAATAATAATAATAGAAATAATAATAATAATAATAATAATAATAATACGACCCATAAACCCGTAGTTTCGCAAGGGTGACACACTGGATACATTAACACACAAAGTTCACCAAACATCTATATCCTCAGCCGTTCGGAGGAGTGTATCGGAGGAGTGTATCGGAGGAGTGTATCGGAGGAGTGTATCGGAGGAGTGTATAAAATCATGCCCAGACCATTCCTTGTGACTTCTCTGTCCTCGTCTTCTTCTTTCACCGTTTCGACTCGAATGTTTTTGTATAATAATTTAGCAAGCGAGTCGTGTCTCGGTACATGTTCAAGTCAAACACGTTTACGACGTTTCCCCACTGCCAAAAGTGGTTCTTGATAACCTGCAAGTTTGTTTATTTGCTGTCGGACGAATATGTTTGTCTTATGTTCTATATAAGGAATTCTTATCAAACTTCTGTAGCTGTTCTCAAAATCCCTAATCCTTCTTTCCGTGTCTGCAGTCAGTGACCAACCATGACAGTCTCCAATAAAGACCTTCCAACAGAATTAATTAGGACCCCCATTCGTGAGGTTTTTGATTATTGTTGGGATTTCAGTTTGGTCACTATTTACATACTTGAAATCGCATACAAAAAAAAATAGTCAAGGCGACTCCAAGTATAAAAATAGTCACCAACCAAAATCCCAACAATAATAATAGAAAACGTTACGAATGGGATCCTAACTAATTCTGTTGGAAGGTCTCGGCTGCAAATTTCCCATCCGTATTTAAAGTATACTTAGAATGGAGTCGCGTTAGCGCAGTGGTTAGCGCACAGACTTCACATATGAGTGGTCCTGGGTTCCACATATGAGTGGTCCTGGGTTCATTCCCAGTTCAGGCGGAAATGTTTTTCAGATCGCAACGGCTCCCGGGTCGACCCAGCCTTAAATAGGTACCGGATTAATCCGGGAAGTAAAGACTGCGAGGAAGAGGAGATGGCTACCGCCCTCATTTGTAGAGCCTTTGAAATGTGAGATCGCTAACATCTCACACCCCTACGGCATTAATAAATGCTATGCTAAAAAGTATCCTTTTTTTTCATACTTAGCACTAACGATCTGAATAGATTTATCGTTACTGTAATACTGATGTTACTTTTAAAAATCATTTTCAAACTTGACATGGCAGCCATCGTCTTCTCGAATCTTAGCTTAATCTCATTTCCAGAGTTGCCATTATAATATATTTGGGACCCTAGATATGTGAAGGTGATAACTCCTTCAAGTTTTTGATAGTTTAACTGGATATCCTTGGGATCTTGCTTGGTTTCACTAGTCTACCAATATCTTGCTTTTATCAATGCTAATTTCCATGCTATATTTTATTGTTTTGTTTTGTGTGATCGTAATTTGTTTCTTGAAAAAGGTCCCGGTTGGACCGATACGTAGATAATTGTCCTTGTCCTTTGTTCTATTGATATTCGTCGGATCTTGCTTGGATTCACTAGTCTACCAATATCTTGCTTGGTTTCACTAAACTAGTCCACCAATATCTTGCCTTTATCAATGCTAATTTCTATGCCATGTTTCCAACTAACGTTTTCCAATATTGAGTTGAATTCATGGAGTACGGATTCAGAACCAGCCAATAGATCGATATTGTCGGCATAATGCAAGTTGTAAAGTGGTTTACTGCCAATAGTTATTGATACTTGGAGATTTTATACTTTCTCCTTTATTATATTTTCAGGTTGCATGTTACAAAGTTATTGATATATTGAAGTTACATGTTACAAAGTTATAGATATATTCAAGTTATATGTTACAAAGTTATTGATATATTCAAGTTACATGTTACAAAGTTATTGGGAAAGTATGTAAACTTAACGTATAAAATTCCGTGTTGAAAATTCACCAATATCATTATTTATGAAAACATCACTGCTTGCGTACATATACAGCGCTTCAAAAACATCTATGTTGTTTGTGTTGAAGTTATATTATCTCGGTGCCTGATACAGACCTTGGTGCAACACACAATCAAATGCCTTTGTGAAATCTATGAAATTATGAAACAAAACACGTCGATGTTATAAGTCCTTTTCTATCAATATTTTGAGGTTAAAAATCAGATATGGAGAGATATGGAAACGAATAGGGCAAGTTAAGATGTGAAGAGATTTGGAAACGAATAGGGCAAGTTAAGATGTGAAGATTTGGAAACGAATAGGGCAAGTTAAGATGTGAAGATTTGGAAACGAATAGGGCAAGTTAAGATGTGAAGAGATATGAAGACGAATAGGCAAACAAGGGCCACCGTGTATGAATGTGTGTGTGTGTGTGTGTTTATATATATATATATATATATATATATAATGATTCTCTATACGAGCTGTTCCGATGGTCACACCAATCTCACACAGTTTTGAGAGTGACCGTGAATTACATAATAATCATTATGATATTCAACAACAATGTTTTTCTATCTTCGTAATGGAATTGTTTAATGCTATATTTTAGTAATATTTGTGATAAATAGTTATCTGTGACGATATATCACAAACTGACGAGTGATCCTGAATTACACAGGACTTTTGTTATCACTGAGACGATATACATAACTCAATGTCAAGAATCATGATGATTTTCCGACATCCATGTCTTATTGTGTACATCGCCATCTTGTTTGGGCTTGTGACGTCATCGGTTATTGCTAACATAGAATGTAAACAGAATTGTATGCAACACTATGCGAACTGCCCTAGCATCAAAGTAAATTTAATTAGGAAGTCAGAGGACAATTTAAAAATTCTTGAGACTAGCGGGAATTGAACCATTGGTCTTCTTTGGTTCAATTCCCGCCAGTCCCTAGCATCAAAGAAGACCAATGGTCTGCATTGTCAGAGTCCAATTGTGGTAGTCACATGCCTAGCGAGGATTGCATACATGAATTGCGGACATGTCTTTATTCCTGTTACAACTAACTCAGCATGATTCAATTGATCACAGCAGTAACAACAATTTTACGTATACCATGGACAGCTAAAGAGACAAATCAGAAAGTATTAAGATCAATAAACGTCGAAGAGAGATGGCTCCTTAACAACATCCTCACAACGCCCGTGTGTTGCCGGGGCCCGAAGGAGGAGCAAAGAATAGCAAAACTGTTTACCTTCCACGCATGTCGTAAAAGGCGACTAAAGAGGTTATGGGATGGAGTTGGCTGTCCAATCCCATATAGGGCCAGTGACCCAAAGCCATGCTGAAGTCGGATGTGTCAGACCGAAGGCGCAGATATCGCAGCAATGCTGTAAACCATGACACAGCGCATTCCGTTCTTCGAACTATATCCTGCTAATCTGCAGGAGTGTGAGAACGAACGCAGAAGAAGAAGAATAAAGGTCTAAGAGGGATGGCTCCTTAACAACATTCTAACAAGAAATATGTGTTTTTTTGGGTCATATAAAAGACATAACAGCATGGAAAGATTAATAGCTGAAGGCAGAGTTAACGACAACAGGAGAAGAGGGCGCCCAAGACGACGATGGTGCAGAAATATATAAGATTGCTTAAACGTGTCGTGGAGGGTTCAGAAAATGCATAAGAAAGACCACGTTCTGAAGAGAATATGTGGCATGAGAGAGTAACTACAATTGTCAACACAAAGTAATTGAATTTATAACATTTCGACTAAAAGGCGTTTAACAAGCAAATCTGTGCATGCATGTTAATAAATACGTCAAAGCAGTGGGAAAACCCAAATTTGTCATAATTCTGCCGTAACAGATGTGTGACTTTCACCACAAATTTGTCATAATTCTGCAGTAACAGATGTGTGATTTTCACTATAAATTTGTCATAATTCTGCAGTAACAGATGTGTGACTTTCACCACAAATTTGTCATAATTCTGCAGTAACAGATGTACGATCGTATGACTTTCACCACAAATGTGTCATAATTCTGCAGTAACAGATGTGTGACTTTCACCACAAATTTGTCATAATTCTGCCTTAGCGTTGATGTATGACTTTCAACAATAGAAGACCTGCTGTCTTAAAGGAAATCCAGCCTTCTTAATGATTCATTTAACTGTTCCCGTGATTTTATTTTAGTCCCTATGATTATACTCTGTGTGGCAGCCAACGACAATTATGGGAATAGTCAGTCTTTCGCAGAACCGTTTACATTTCGTTGTTCGGCGTTGACAAGCGACACAAAATATGCACACTTTAACCAATGAAAATCACGGCAATAATTAAAAACATCACATAGGAAGATTTGCTTTATTCTGCTAATATCTCTTTATTGGAGACTGTCATGCGTTTTAGACAGCTGGATTTCCCTTTAGCCAGCAGGCCCTCTATAGGCGAGAGTTACTGCAGACTTGAATCATTGGTTAAAGTCGCTTCTTACTCTACTCTGCTAGTGTACAAACCCAGGTTAGATATTTAATACTGAATTCCACACAATCGCTTGATATATCCTAGTTAGTTCATTCATTCATTTTCCTTTTGCACTGAAGTTAGCTCGTAGGGCAGAGGTAAGATCTCTTCAATTCTGTCTGTTCAAAGCTATTCTGTGCAGTTCTTGAATAGTATGAATATTGGTTGTTTTACTTTCTCTAAGTATTGTTCTTCTGAGTGTTTCTTTTGGTCTAGTTAGTGACATGGTCAATATCTAGCAGGCAGTCATTATGTTTCTACGAATGTCAACATTGCCATTGTTAACTCACTGTTATCTGTTATCCTGTTATCTATTTTACTACCGTTGATGCTGTCCTGTTATTTATTTTACTGCCCCCAACAACACCAGGCATATACCACTAGATCCACGTGATGCCCAGGAAGTTGAACAGAGCTACAGATGTTATCAACTCAAATAACCTACATCAACTATTAGGGTCCCTTAACATGTTGACCTTTTTTGAATTTTTCAAAGCATTTCTTTGAGTCAGAAACGATAACTACCCCATCAAAATTAATTATCAGAAAGAATGTTGAAAGTCTGCCTTAACAACCTCAAACTGCGTTTTAATACTTAAAGTAACTGTCTTGGTGTTGGAAGTCTGCCTTAACAACCTCAACCTGTGTTTTAATATCCACAAGTACTAACTGTACAACGACATCTAGAATGTTTCAGCGTGGCGTACAGGTCCGTCATTAATATAATGACATTATCGCCTTTGTGAATTAGCTATCAACTGATACATTTAGATCTGTTTTCCTACAAGAAACAAAATACATTAGATGTTTTCCTACAAGAAACAAAATACATTAGATCTGTTTTCCTACAAGAAACAAAATACATTAGATCTGTTTTCCTACAAGAAACAAAATACATTAGATCTGTTTTCCTACAAGAAACAAAATACATTAGATCTATTTTCCTACAAGAAACAAAATACATTATATCTGTTTTCCTACAAGAAACAAAATACATTAGATCTGTTTTCCTACAAGAAACAAAATACATTAGATGTTTTCCTACAAGAAACAAAATACATTAGATCTGTTTTCCTACAAGAAACAAAATACATTAGATCTGTTTTCCTACAAGAAACAAAATACATTAGATCTGTTTTCCTACAAGAAACACAATACATTAGATCTGTTTTCCTACAAGAAACAAAATACATTAGATCTGTTTTCCTACAAGAAACAAAATACATTTAGATCTGTTTTCCTACAAGAAACAAAATACATTAGATCTGTTTTCCTACAAGAAACAAAATACATTAGATCTGTTTTCCTACAAGAAACAAAATACATTTAGATCTGTTTTCCTACAAGAAACAAAATACATTTAGATCTGTTTTCCTACAAGAAACAAAATACATTTAGATCTGTTTTCCTACAAGAAACAAAATACATTAGATCTGTTTTCCTACAAGAAACAAAATACATTTAGATCTGTTTTCCTACAAGAAACAAAATACATTAGATCTGTTTTCCTACAAGAAACAAAATACATTAGATCTGTTTTCCTACAAGAAACAAAATACATTAGATGTTTTCCTACAAGAAACAAAATACATTAGATCTGTTTTCCTACAAGAAACAAAATACATTAGATCTGTTTTCCTACAAGAAACAAAATACATTAGATCTGTTTTCCTACAAGAAACACAATACATTAGATCTGTTTTCCTACAAGAAACAAAATACATTAGATCTGTTTTCCTACAAGAAACAAAATACATTTAGATCTGTTTTCCTACAAGAAACAAAATACATTAGATCTGTTTTCCTACAAGAAACAAAATACATTAGATCTGTTTTCCTACAAGAAACAAAATACATTTAGATCTGTTTTCCTACAAGAAACAAAATACATTAGATCTGTTTTCCTACAAGAAACAAAATACATTTAGATCTGTTTTCCTACAAGAAACAAAATACATTTAGATCTGTTTTCCTACAAGAAACAAAATACATTTAGATCTGTTTTCCTACAAGAAACAAAATACATTAGATCTGTTTTCCTACAAGAAACAAAATACATTTAGATCTGTTTTCCTACAAGAAACAAAATACATTAGATCTGTTTTCCTACAAGAAACAAAATACATTAGATCTGTTTTCCTACAAGAAACAAAATACATTTAGATCTGTTTTCCTACAAGAAACAAAATACATTAGATCTGTTTTCCTACAAGAAACAAAATACATTTAGATCTGTTTTCCTACAAGAAACAAAATACATTTAGATCTGTTTTCCTACAAGAAACAAAATACATTAGATCTGTTTTCCTACAAGAAACAAAATACGTTAAATCTGTTTTCCTACAAGAAACAAAATACATTAGATCTGTTTTCCTACAAGAAACAAAATACATTAGATCTGTTTTCCTACAAGAAACAAAATACATTTAGATCTGTTTTCCTACAAGAAACAAAATACATTAGATCTGTTTTCCTACAAGAAACAAAATACGTTAAATCTGTTTTCCTACAAGAAACAAAATACATTAAATCTGTTTTCCTACAAGAAACAAAATACATTAGATCTGTTTTCCTACAAGAAACAAAATACGTTAAATCTGTTTTCCTACAAGAAACAAAATACATTAGATCTGTTTTCCTACAAGAAACAAAATACGTTAAATCTGTTTTCCTACAAGAAACAAAATACGTTAGAACATCAAGATGGCGTGTAAACACTACAGAGACAACATATCTAGAACACTTTTTTCGGAGTCTTGTCTTTTGTTGAGTCAAAGAATATGGCTATTCACACATTGTTGTCTGTACACACCACGAATGGGAAAAGAGAATTATAAATTTTAAACGTACAAGTTTTTGGTTAAAAACCTTTTTGATTGAAACGTCGCTTTAGTTTGGAGGACATTGCAAAATGTTACTAATTCATTTTGTGATATTTTGCATGTAATCTACAGTTTTACTGCAGTCTGCTCGATTAAATTGATGTTTTTGGAGATTATTCATAAATATGTTTGATGTTATAGGGACCTTTGTCAAGAAAACAAAAACGAACCAGAAACAAACGCACACAAAATGACCAATGCAATAGTCTCACAAGTCCATCTCAATGCATTTGGAAAAATAAACCCCACACTTTTTCCTAATTTCTTTTCTAATGCAATGAGATAAGTTGTGAGACCATCTCTCTGCATTGATAATTTTCGTGTTTATTTCTGGTTCGTATTTGTTTCTTGATAAAGGTCACAATTGGACCGTAACGTGGGAATATTTTTCCTTGTTCCTTTTAAAAATTTTCTATTAACTTTAGCTTTATTACTTGTTAGTTATATTAGCTTCCATTAACAAACATAATCATTGTTGTTTTCGCTTGTTAAATTTATTGCGTTATTAAAATACACAAAAAAATTATGGCTTTTATGTTTTTAAAAAATCGATTTGATCTACATATGGTGTTTCTGTAGTGGTAGTGATCAGTGGTCAGATGCAGCAGGGCATACAATCTCAAGGTGGCCAAAAGAAGCACTACAAAGACTCGTTAAAGACCCCAATGAAAGTGTTTGAAATAGAAAACCAATATACGAGGGAAGAACGCAAAATAGAATTGCATGACGCTCTAATGTAAAAAAAACACACAAAAACCCCACCATCTTGTGAAAAGAGGGGAAATGAAGCAGCGCAAAGACGGACAGTAGCTTGAAAGTCACGGGTAGACAAAAAAAACGTATACAGTGGTCATTCCATGCCAGGACTGTCCACGGATATTTGTAGCTCGAATAGGGCTTATTATCCATCTACAAACTCATACTCAAGGACATAACTCTAACTGAATTTCAAAAGGGGATGTAACAAATAATAATCATCATCATGTGATGGACGAACAATAATGATAAGTTTGTAAGTTAAATCCATTAACTTTCTATTACAAAATTGTATTCCCTTATCATGTCCATTTTGTTTTTTTCTCTTGATTTTGTCAAGGTAACCAGAATCAACATGCGTTCTCTGTTCATCTCCTGCCTCATGTTTCTGGTTGTTGTGCCACAGGTCTCCGCGGATTGCAGATCGGATTGCAAGATGGATCCTGAGTGCGATAGGGATGGAATGATGATGTTTTCCTACATGTTTCAACCACCGAATAATTGCATGCAACAATATGAATGCTATTTTAAATGCATGCAGAACGGTGGTCATTGAGTTACACGGCTAGGCGAGACATATGTTCTAACTTAAACGTTTTAAATACTGAAAAATTGTTTAAATAGCCGTACATTGTTTAAATAGATGTAAATTATTGAAATAGTGGAAAATTGTTTAAATAGTGTAAATTGTTTAAATAGTGGTACATTATTTAAATATTAGTACATTGTTTAAATAGTGGTACATTGTCTAAATAGTAGTAAATTGTTTAAATAGTGCTACATTGTCTAAATAGTAGTAAATAGTTTAAATAGTGCTACATTGTCTAAATAGTAGTAAATTGTTTATACAGTTATCTTAGGAACAGATGATCCCAATTTTATATTTTCCTAGTTGTATTTTCCTAGTTGTATTTTCCTAGTTATATCTTCCTAGTTATATTTTCCTAGTTGTATTTTCCTAGTTGTATTTTCCTAGATGTATTTTCCTAGTTTTATTTTCCTAGTTGTGTTTATGCTGTGAATTAAACATTTCGAACATGAATTTTCTAGTAGATACTATTGGGGATTGTTTTATTCAAAAATTGAAGTCAGATGTATCGGGCGACTGGTCCAAATAAAAAAAGGCGATATAACGTATTTCCATTCTCTGGACAACAGTCTGCTGTAAATCTTAAAAGACTATTGTCCTGCTGTAAAAGAGATCCAGTGGGAGCTTGAGAACCAACGACAAAAATGTATGAACATTTCTGAAATAGCATAATAACACGGACAGGGTTTATCTAGATGTATCTGGTAACGGATAACTTGGTAAACAATCTAGATTTATATGGTAACAGATAACTTGGTATGCAATCAAAACCAGTCTTGTTTATGAATAAATTGTAAAGACCAGATATTGAAATTTTCAACAAATTATTTAGGATGTTTGTTGTGAAACCATTCATAAAAAGATTAACATTTGGGTTTTTTAGATTTTAGCTAGCCTGTTTGTATATTTTATCTGTGCTTGACAAAGATGTTTTGGTAGAAATGTTCACTTTAACTATTGTTCCTTTGCGATGTTATAACGACATTTGAAATTACGTTATTTTTCATTTTAAATTTGACACGGCTATTTATTTATATCATATTCATTTCTATTTATTTTTTTTGGATGTGAAATGTTTACAAATATATTTTTCCAGTGATAAGTATAAACGTGTTATCTGTAAAATAACAAATGTAGTTTCTGTTCTAAAATGATATATCACACGTTTCCACTAACTCACTGTGGCATATGCACCACCTCACACATGCGCCATCTTTACCACACACAGACACATACACCGTATCACAGGTTCACAAATAAGCAGATTATTATAAACAAGCAATATCTCATCACGCAATGTCATCTCTCATCACGTAATGTCATCTCTCATCACGTAATGTCATCTCTCATCACGTAATGTCATCTCTCATCACGTAATGTCATCTCTCATCACGTAATGTCATCTCTCATCACGTAATGTCATCTCTCATCACGTAATGTCATCTTTCATCACGTAATGTCATCTCTCATCACGTAATGTCATCTTTCACACATCATCTTCTTCATCGTCTTTTACGTTAGTTCTCAAATGTAATCCTGCAGATTAGCAAGGTGTAGTTCAGAGAACGGAATGCGCTGTGTCGTTGTTTACAGCTTTGCTGCAATATCTGAGCATTTTGACATGAAGCATCTGACTTCATCATGGTTTCGGGTCACTTTGACCCTATATGGGATGGACAGCTAACCACCCCATAACCTCCTTAGTCGCCTCTTACGACATGCATGGAAGGTAAATAGTGTTGCTATTCTTTGCTCCCCACTTGGACTCCGGCAATACACTGACCACACACAATATTTGACATTTACTCCCACATAAAATGTACTGTTTCACACAATATCTGACATTCCCTCCCACACAAAATGTACTGTTTCACACAATATCTGACATTCTCTCCCACACAAAATGTACTGTTTCACACAATACCTGACATTGTCTTCCACACAAAATGTACTGTTTCACACAATATCTGACATTCTCTCCCACACAAAATGTACTGTTTCACACAATATCTGACTCACATAAAGAATGTACATCCTGACACATTGACTTTTTTCTCCCACACACCCAAACTCTAATATATATACAAACTCTTACATAGACACAACTTCTTTGTCTCTCTTGCCCACAAACTCTTCATGACCATGCTTTTCATGATGATGATGATGATGATGATGATGATGATAATAATGATGATGATGATAATAATGATGGAGATGATGAATGACGTTGATTATATAATGGCGATGATGATGTTGATGATAATAATGAAAGATTCAAGAGATAAAATAGGTTTTGTGGCTTATGGTTACTTATGGTCACAAAATGGATGTTTACTTTCGACTTCAAAATCAAGCTTCTCTGGAATTCTTTCAGATACGAACTTCTTCAGAACTTAAACGAACTTCTTCAGAACTGATACGAACTTCTTGAGAACTGATACGAACTTCTTGAGAACTGATACGAACTTCTTGAGAACTGATACTGATAGCCACAGATGAGCTATTTTTTTAAAACTCCAGATGAACTTTTTATCCCATAATTGTGTAGCAGCTTCGTAGATAAAGTAGGGAATTGAATGT
Organism: Meghimatium bilineatum; assembly: GCA_034231615.1. Taxonomy (NCBI): domain Eukaryota; kingdom Metazoa; phylum Mollusca; class Gastropoda; order Stylommatophora; family Philomycidae; genus Meghimatium; species Meghimatium bilineatum. Next base: position 4,980,894 of record CM067315.1, on the reverse strand, counting down.
TCTCCCGTCATCCTCCTGCCCATCCCCTTACCTTGTAACACACTAGAATACAACAGATTACGAATATTTTTATTAGGAAATTAGCCAATGGTGGGTACACATTTTCAATAGTTTTTCACCGTAAATGTCATTCAATTTTTTATGAAAAAAAAAACAAGACACACGAAGATGGTCGAATGATTTGTTTGTTTAGGTACAGGAAGTGATTACACAGGAAGTGATTACATCCCAAATTGGACAGGTTACAGTCTAGCAGAGTGCACCACGAAAACAAGAGAGGACTTTTTGGAGATCTGTTGCAGCCGGCCTTAATTGTGGAGAGGGCACTTGATGATGAATGCTACAGTCTTCTCCTCCTTCCTCTTCTGCGTTCGTTCTCAAACTCCTGCAGATTAGCAGGATGTAGTCCGGAGAACGGAATGCGTTGTGTCATGGTTTACATAATTGCTGCGATATCTGCGCCTTTCGGCCTGACACATCCGAATTCAGCATGGCTTTGGGTCACTGACCCTATATAAGATGGGACAGCTAACTCCATCCCATAACCTCCTTAGACGCCTTTTACGACATGCGTGGAAGGTGAACAGTGTTGCTATTCTTTGCTCCCCTTTCGGGACCCGGCAACACACGAGCGATGCTACAGTCTAGACATTCTTTTTTCTGGTGAAGGGACTATGTTCTGGCTTTCTTATAATATTGAGGGTGTTGCAATATTGAGGCTGTTGCAATATTGAGACTGTTGCAATATTGAGGCTGTTGCAATATTGAGACTGTTGCAATATAAAATGCTTGATTTTCTGGCAACAGCAAAGGCATGGATTTTCTTGAGGCTTCGACACATCTGAAGAAATGGAGTGAAGTACCCAAATTCTCTTTCTACATCCTTAGTCGTCTCTTACTACTCGACTGGCACGCGACAGTATTATTACTATTATTATTATTACTACTACTTGCTTCCCTTTCGAATCGCAGCATTCACCTATAACAATTGTGTCGGGCCATTGCCGCAAATTAAAAACGGCGACACAATGCATTTCTATTCACTGGACTACATCTTGCTAGAAATCTAGTAAGACTAATGTATTGCTACAAGAGAGATACAGCGGGAGTTTGAGAATGTCTTGCTACAAGAGAGATCCAGCGGGAGTTTGAGAATCTCCTGCTACAAGAGAGATCCAGCGGGAGTTTGAGAATCTCCTGCTACAATAGAGATCCAGCGGGAGTTTTCTAGATTGCTTCCGGAACACTTTGACCATCTATGTAATGTGTACAAGCAACATTATCTCCAAGTGTTATCTCCCACACCTTATCTTCACTTCCTTAGTCGCACCTTACGACATGTAGTAAAAGGTAATATTGTCGCTATTCTTTGCTTCCCTTTCGGGCCCTACCAATACACACGGCATGTGTGCTCTCTATTGATACCATTCACATGTAAGGAAATGGGCTGTTGATGAATATGGAAATGAATAGTAAGGGAGATAATCACATAATATACAAACTAGGTGTAAAGATCGACACGAGTTATCGGTGGATAACTGTTTTAAAATACAAATGGTCACCTTAGAGCCGTGTTTTGTTGAGGGCCGATAGGGAGTAAAGTAAACCGACACTGTTAACCTTCCATGCATGTCGTATTAGAGGACTAAAGAGGATGTGGAGGTAGAGCTGCTGGTTATTCAATCCTCATAGAGGATCAAGTGATCCATAAGCGATGCTGAAGTCGGATAAGTCGGGTAGAAGGGTGCATAAATCGCTGGCAAACTGTAAACCATGACACAACGCATACCGCCCTGTGACCGATTAAATGCACAGATGTTCTGATGTACATACACCAACAATATCAGTATATAAATATACAAGAATACAGAGAGAGAAAGATAGATAGATAGATAGAGAGAGAGAGAGAGAATGCAATGTGAAAGACAAGAAATGAACTTGGTTGGCTGACCGAAATTCTAAAATGATGGAAAGTGTTTTACTCGTAGTTGTCTCAAGTTCATGTGGAACACTGACAGGATGACAACACAACGCATTGAACCTCCAATAAATTATATTCTGGACACCAGGAAGATACGGATTAAATTCTCCGACCGTTCAAAGTAATAAACCTGCCCTCGCAAGTGTGTTGTCGGGACCGAAAGGGGAGCAAAGAATAGCAACACTGTTTACCTTCCATGCATGTCGTACGAGGCGACTAAGGAGGTTATGGGATGGAGTTGGCTGTCCCATCCCATATAGGGTCAGTGACCCAAAGCCATGCTGAAGTCGGATGTGTCAGGACAAAAGGCGCAGATATCGCAGTAATGCTGTAAACCATGACACAACGCATTTCGTTCTCCGGACTACATCCTGCTGATCTGCAGGAGTTTGAGAACGAGCGCAGAAGAAGAAGAAGAAGAAGAAAAAGAAGAAATGATAAGGCGTTTCACATAGAATGTCTTGTGTCAGACAGAACCTGAAATGCTGCAGGATATTTGTTAACATTTTGAAAGAAATTTGCAATGTACTAAGATTACAATTATAAAATATTGATGTTTTAGGTTCATATGACTGTGACATGGTTGTTAGAGGTATGATTGTGACATGGTTGTTAGAGGTATGATTGTGACATGGTTGTTAGAGATATGATTGTGACATGGTTGTTAGAGGTATGATTGTGACATGGTTGTTAGAGATATGCTTGTGACATGATTGATAATAGTGTGATTGTGACATGGTTGTTAGAGGTATGATTGTGGCATGGTTGTTAGAGATATGATTGTGACATGGTTGTTAGAGGTATGATTGTGACATGGTTGTTAGAGGTATGATTGTGACATGGTTGTTAGAGATATGATTGTGACATGGTTGTTAGAGGTATGATTGTGACATGGTTGTTAGAGGTATGATTGTGACATGGTTGTTAGAGATATGATTGTGACATGGTTGTTAGAGGTATGATTGTGACATGATTGATAATAGTGTGATTGTGACATGGTTGTTAGAAGTATGATTGTGGCATGGTTGTTAGAGGTATGATTGTGACATGGTTGGTAGAGATATGATTGTGACATGGTTGTTAGAGGTATGATTGTGACATGGTTGTTAGAGATATGCTTGTGACATGATTGATAATAGTGTGATTGTGACATGGTTGTTAGAGGTATGATTGTGACATGGTTGTTAGAGATATGATTGTGACATGGTTGTTAGAGGTATGATTGTGACATGGTTGTTAGAGGTATGATTGTGACATGGTTGTTAGAGATATGATTGTGACATGGTTGTTAGAGGTATGATTGTGACATGATTGATAATAGTGTGATTGTGACATGGTTGTTAGAAGTATGATTGATAGATAATTGGTAGAGATATTATTGTGACATGATTGGTAGAAGTATGTTTGTGACATGGTTGGTAGTAGTGTTATTGTGACAGGGTTGGTAGTAGTGTATTGTGACATGGTTGGTAGCATAATAGTTGTGAGATAGTTAGTAATAGGTATATTTGTGTCATAGGTTTGTGAAATTAATTACAGCTGTGACATCGTTCGTTGAGTTTTCAATCTCATCTGCAAAGTCACTAAAAAAACACTATCGATTTTAACGATTCACAATCAACGAATAAATTGACACAATCTTTCGATAAGTTAATTAACAGTTAACAGCCCAATCAACGATATCAACCTGTAGTTCCTGCCAGTTCGTGGTCGGTGAATATTTATTGATTGCTCAGTCATCCATCACAATAACCCTGCAGCGTAGCAGTGATTTGATTACGCAATAAGAATGTCTTCTGTGAAAGACACGCATGTGAAATACCATTGAATAAAACAGTTTTTCTCCATTGATTTATGCATAATTTCCAATCTGGCATGAACAAATCTCTTATATTAACATCTGCTATGTGTTAGCGCTTTCATGTTTGCGGCACGTAACAATTACACATTTTTGCATCAGAACAATGTCCCTCGGAGAAAATACGCACAATCGTAGTTTTGATTACTGAGTGCATCAGGTATAGTACAATCTTAGTTTTGATTACTGAGTGCGTCAGGTATAGTACAATCTTAGTTTTGATTACTGAGTGCGTCAGGTATAGTACAATCTTAGTTTTGATTACTGAGTGCGTCAGGTATATTACAATCTTAGTTGTAAATATTGAGTGCATCAGGCATAGTACAATCTTAATTTTAAATATTCAGTGCATCAGGCATAGTACAATCTTACTTTTGATTATTGAGTGCATAAGGCGTAGTAAAATCGTAATTTAAAGAAAAATAATTTTATCTCCTCCTTGATCTCCATGGAGACGGTCTTACCAAATACTGATAAGACAAGCCTCCATACAACAGAAAACCGAGACCATCGAAAATACTATAAGACCTCTCAACAGGCAGTAAACATGGTCTAAAATGCAATTTAAAAAAAAAATTATTTCTGATCATTTATTTGGTTAGCCGTAGCATTTTTGTTTTGCAGGCGATTCTAAGTATATATATATATATATATAGTGACCAACGAAAATCCCCACAGCAAACAAAAAACGTCACGAATGAAGTTTTGTGTGTTTTCTGTTGAGAGGTCTGTACCAGAGCCTTGTTATGCAGTATACCCTAGTAGATGGCATACGCACATAGAGAGGCGTTCCGTCGTTTGGAAGCTCTACTTCACGATATATATATATATATATATATATATATATATATATATATAATTGTTTAACCCCCTGAGTTACCGGTTTTGGAACCGGCTCCCGGACTTGTAGCGTAAGTTACAAAGAATATGGTCAATGTATTCTTTTCAGGTATGTTGTAGGAGGCAACTACGGAAAGTTGGGGGAATGTGCTGACAACCTGTTTGTTGCCTGTGAAAAATCATTGTCACATCCTGCCTTGATTATTTACTTTTGTTTTCTATCAAGTAATTGCTATGGATGACGAACAGATTCAGGTCGGCGGCCATTGCACCTTTATCCATTTCTGTGGCATACTTCTAGGTGGGTGTGAGCTATGGCATCACTGCGGATAGGTCAACATATCTGACAGAAGAATGATGAATTAGTCCGTACAGACAATGTGATGTGCTCCTGGCAGGACGTGGTAATCCTGGGATACTTGCAGGACGTGGCAAAACTTTAATCTGTTCTTGCGACATGCATGGCAGTTCACATTGTTGCTATTCTTTGCTCCACGATCTGGCACCGGCAGCTCACGGATTCTATTCTCCAAACCAAAATCACTCGCCATGTTCCTACAGGCTAGACTAATCAATACATCATATTGATTTTACCACCTTTAGATCGATATACAGTATTTGTACATTTGCGTGTCCCCAGTCACCGTGCATCAGTAACAGTTATGGAAGAAGTCTTGACAATTAATCCGTTACAAATAAACTGTTTTTGATGTTACTAAACGTTAACAAACGTGGAAAGTGAAACCGTTTGCACAAAATGTCACCATTGAGGTTCTATACATGTTAATTATTACAGAGTCAATGCTAGAAAAGGGTATCTGATTACAGTTGGTTATCGTAGGAACATGAACGTGTATTGTTGACACGGTGTATCTGATTGTAGGCAGTTATCGTAGGAACATGAACGTGTATTGTTGAGACGATGTATCTGATTGTAGGCAGTTATCGTGGGAACATGAACGTGTATTGTTGACACGGTGTATCTGATTGTAGGCAGTTATCGTGGGAACATGAACGTGTATTGTTGACACGGTGTATCTGATTGTAGGCAGTTATCGTGGGAACATGAACCTGTATTGTTGACACTGTGTATTTGATTGTAGACAGTTATCGTGTGAACATAAACGTGTATTGTTGACAGTGTGAATCTGATTGTAGACAGTTATCGTAGGAACAAGAACCTGTATTGTTGACACTGTGAATCTGATTGTAGACAGTTATCGTAGGAACAAGAACCTGTATTGTTGACACGGTGTATCTGATTGTAGACAGTTATCGTGGGAATATGGACGTAGATTAACACAATGCATCTGAATGTAGATAGTTATTAAGTTATAAAGCACGTAAAATAAAGCGTTTGTTTTAAAGAAATTCTTTAATCTGTACCAGTCATTTGTAATTTCAACATTATCCCCAGTCAAACATCATATTTCTTGTTAACTCCCCGGAAAAAATCTCGATAAACCATAATTTAGACTAGTGATTCTCAACTTTATTTACTGGCGCCCCTCTTTTGAATGATTTTTTCTTTCGTAGTCTCTGTTGGTTCGGCTCTGTGTTACAGTTGATGTCTGTGATGGCCAAGGTACCGGGTTCTATTCCCGCCGCATGAAATTGTGCATCCTTTCAGTTCAGAAAGCAATGGAAACATACTGAATGTAATTATATTGCCTAGAAAATCAGCACAGATAAAAATGTTGGGTTGCTGGCTACGTTCCGAATGCTCATAATAGTCAGTGTGGATAATACAAACGGTTTAAAATTTTTTTTCTTGAAAGTGGGTTTCTATATCTCTTATAAAATATCGTACCTTACTGTGGTCCCCAGTCTGTGGTCGCCAGTGTCCCAGCCTGTGGTCCAGAATTTCCAAGTTGTACGTCGTGGGTGTCCTAGTAATATATGTTGTCCCCTAAGCTGCCGCATCGCAAACACAGAGAACCACTGATGAGAACCACTGATGAGAACCACTGATGTAGACTAAAGTTCCGTAAACGAGGAGGAAAGTTCACTAAAAACATACAGAGGAGACAAGGGTGCTGTCTCTGACTGTGTGTCAGTTAAGGTTTAAGAGGAAATAATGGAATAAAAGTGAAATATCTGTGATCAAATATTATTTCTTTGCCTTGAAACAGAAAAACTGTGGACATCTCTGACGATGGAGATGCAATAGAGACAAACGATCAAGCAGCCGCGACGTAGTTGGATCTGAGCGTGGTGACCATCTGGTAGGTACAGGAATCGGTTCTTTTGTACGTCTGACCGACTGTTCTATCGATATGGTTACAGGAGTCCATCGTTCAGAGGAGGTTGTAAAAGTACTGAATATATTAGTTACCAACGTCGAACTCTGATGTTTCGGGCACAAATAAAAAAGACAACACAACGCATTTCCGTTCTCTGGATTATATCTTGCAGGAAATCATGTGGGACCATTGTCTTACTATAAGAGAGACCCAGAAGGGATTTGAGAACAAACGCACTCGAACAGCACCAAATTTAGATTAAATATGACATGGAACTCAGGATAGCATCACAAATCTTGGCTGATCCCACATTCTTCATACATTCTCTGGTAATAAGATGTGACAAACTAAAAAAAAATTAATGATTAACTAAATCAGCCAATAACAGTGACGCTGTCATGGATTATACCACAGGTCGCAATTAAATCTAAAATGAGTCACTTGAAACAGTCAACAAAATTTATGAAAGAGAGACATGTAGGAAAATTGTGTATTAGATTCATCAATAAATCCATTCCATAACAGGATTAATGTGCATTTTTTGAGTTTTAACGAGTACCAATAATATTGTTTTTGTCTCTTTCTTTTTATTTCCATCTTAATAAAGACATATTGCTCGGAATACCGATATAGTGCATTAATTCACAATACAATAATTGCATTTTAAATTGTTTTGTGTGTTTATAAGTAAACAAAAAGTTGAACATTTGAATATGGTCATACAATGTCAATGGTAAAGTTGATGTTGTATCATTAAAGATCTCACTTAAGAGGTTGTAGATAAATCATTAACACATTTCACACAAATATTTGGGAGTAAAAATATCAATGAATTTCGGTCCACTAAAAAGTACATAGAAATAAAAAGGAAGATATGTAAGCAAGCTCGGAAATACGGATAGTGTGGGGAGGAGAGGTTAAAACGTGTCCCCATTTACGAAATTAGAACATTACATTTAGTGCTATTTAACAAGTTTAGCTATTTAGTACTAAACAGCTGGTAACTAAACAGCTGGTAACTAAACAGCTGGTAACTAAACAGCTGGTAACTATCCCCCCCCCCTCCTTTTTATGATTTCTCAAAGAGTTGACCAAAGAAAAATTCAATTAAAGTAAGGAAACTATTCTTGGCTGATTTGATTAACGATGCAAGCTCCTTAACTGCTGCTATTTAGCCACATTGGAAAATTTGATTAACGTAGCCAGCTCCTTAACTGCTGCTATTTAGCCACGTTGGGAAATTTGATTAACGTGGCCAGCTCCTTAACTGTTGTTATTTAGCCACAAGGTTAAATTGTGAGCGACGATTTTTCAGATCCCGCTGGTGTCGATAGCGACGCAAGACAGCGGCAAAAACGGTCAAATATACTTGAACGTGGTTAATTCTGAGCTTGATGTTCGTGTGTAAATGCGAGAACCAGTTCTCTCGTACGAATGGCTTACACTACTAGCGATATGATTATCGACATCCACCCTCAGATGAAGTGCTAAAACACTGAGCATAATAGTTACCGATGTCAAAGTTAGTATTGGCACAAACAAAATGATTACACAACGTATTTCAATGCTTTGGGTTACAGCCTATTGAAAATCTAGTAGGAATATAGTCCTGCCATAAAAGCGATCCAGTTGGAATTTTAGAACAAACGCCATGAACACCACTTTTCTGGAGCACCAAATTCAAAACTTTAAATTGTCTTCTAGTCATCCATTGAGATCGTTAATAAGGCTCTGCAGATTTGAAGGATAATTCCTTCCACAGAACGATATATTTTTTGTTATGGTTTACTACTTAACTGCAATATCAATGCATTTCGACATGACACATCCGACTTCAGCAGTGTTTTCTGATCACTGTGACCTATAGAATGAGGCAAACAAACATATAGACCTACCAAGATATTATTAGTTGCCATATACAGCATATATGACAGATGAACTTATTAAATACACAGGAACGGGAAGTGAGAAAACTGATCGATTACGGCACTAGGAATGGCACATGATTGATTCTTGCATATAATTCAAACAAAGAATGAACTTCTTCACAAGAAATTCATCACATATTCACCAAGTTAACAATGCTCACAAAATTATGAAGTACCTTTGATTGCATCACTAGAAATCCAAACGACTTATTCTTTGGGCAGAAATAATACAAACTATTTTGATGTTACTGGTAAAATGTAGGTCTACAGAAAGAATTAAGAATATTTCTGGGGACAAAATGTAGGTCCACAGAACAAATTAAGAATATTTCTAGTAAAACGCAGGTCTACATAATGAATTAAGAATGTTACTGGTAAAATGTAGGTCCACAGAACAAATTAAGAATGTTACTGGTAAAATGTAGGTCCACAGAACCAATTAAGAATGTTACTGGTAAAATGTAGGTCCACAGAACGAATCAAGATTGGCGTCATGGCGTGACTTCTGCTCCTGTCATAATCCAGGAACAAAGAGTGGACTAGGGGAAGATGTCTCAGAAATGATATCAAAATCCTCAATCCCTTCTTCTTCGTACGAGATGGATGTCAGAGTGTGAAACGCGTGAATGGCAATCCTGTTGACCCTATGTTCTTGTTCTTGTTTTTTGTCAGGCATGTATTTTAAGAAGTTCTCCAGGGCCACTTCCTCTTCAAGTTCTTTTTTCTCAGTCTTGAGGTATCTCACAATCATCACGATAACACCTGGGAAGAGTAAAAATTATACAGATATATATATATATGTATGAATGTATCTATATATAGGCAGTATATATATATATAAGCAGTGTTCGTACTGCTTATTTGTAAAAATTATTATTGAGAATTGCAATTTGGAAGAAGTGACACATTTTGATTATTTAGGAACTGATATAAACAATGCTGGGGACTGTGCAGTTGAGATCAAGAGAAGAACAGCAATGCCGCTGGCAAAATAAAAACAGTTAAAGAAACTATGGCAAGGTACTAACATAAGAACCTTATTGTGTTTACTACGAACATGTGTATTTCCTGTGGCGAAATACGGATGTGGAGCATGGACATTAAATAAAACAGTGCCCAAGAGAATAACATCATTTGAGTTAAAGTGTTATAGAAGAGTTTTGAGAATACCATGGACAGCGAAGAAAACAAACCAGGAGGTGTTACGAATAATTAACGCCGGGGAAGGCTGGCTTCTGAACACCATATTAAAGAAAAAGCTAGTTTTTTTCGGTCACATTAAGAAATACGAAGGCATGGAGAGAGTGTTACTGGAGGGGATGATAGAAGGCAACAGGGGCAAAGGCCGCACAAGACGCCGTTGGACAAAAGACATTCAGGAATGCCTGCGCATGTCACTGGAAGATGCAAGACAACTTGCTCAAGACCGCGGAGAATTCAAGAGATCCATAGGAAAGACTACGTTTTTGAAATAATATGTCACCTGATGAGTTCGTACTGCACGATGGTCCCTAACATGATATGCACCAATTGTATCATATCAAATAGATTCAAAAGCATCATATCATATCATTAACAAACCTAAAAAAACTTCAGGACCGTAGTGGTTCCATTCTGGAAACATTCACACAAAAATTTCTCCATCAGTTCTTTGTTTGATTGTGGAGAATCTTAAACATGTCCAGTCTTTAATATTATCAATCCATGCTTTCATCTGACCTCCTCTTCTTCTTTCAATTTCAACTGCAAGATATTTTTGGAAAGAGAATAGTGCCTCATCACGTGACCACACCGCACAAGTTTGTGACTTCTCACCACTGCTATAAGATGTTCTTGTTGACCTGCAAGAGTTTTTATTTAGCTTCTCACGTATATGTTTTGTTTCTCTATATAATTAATGATCAATAATCATCTGGGACATTTGTTATCAAAATCCTGTATTATTCTCTTCATTTCTGCTGTAATTGTCCAACACTTACATCCGCACACAGCATTAGATATCTATAGATCTATAGATCTAAAATATCATAAATATATCATATATATATTTTGCTTATAAGCAAAGATATAATTGACTGATTGACAGTTATAGCATTTTGATGTTTCGGTAACTGTGATTTTTCACAATTATCGAACTCCCCCCTCCACCTTTATAAATATTTAGCTTAAAAATACAAGTTTTGTGCCAATAATAATAATAATAATAATAATAATTATAATAATAATAATAATAATAATAATAATAATAATAATCTATCTATACCCTGTGACCCTTATTTGCCTTACGGCGTCAGGGGTGGAAGAGTTCTCTGGAGATGGCCTTCTTGTTCGCTGTTTGTAAGCTTGTTCCTGTGGCTTCTTTGATTTCTGTGATCCATCTTTTACATGGTCGGCCTCTGGCTTTGTAACCGTTATGTCTATGTGTCATAGCCATTTGTGGCATGCTATCTGTCGGTAGTCTGAAAGCGTGTGAAAACCACTCGATCTGTTGTATTTTGATGTGTTCCAATACTGTCATTGTTTTGGTTACCTGTATGATGTTATCGTTTCTAATTCTATCTCTTAATGACACTCCGAGTATTCTTCGTAGACATGTCATTTCTGCTGTCACTATTTTTCTTTTGTCTTGTGCTGTCATTTTCCAGGTTTGGCACTTGTAGCACAGTGATGGAATAATTGCAGTCCTGTCTAATTCAACTTTAGTGTCTATGTTTACATTTTTGTTCTTGAAAATACATGTCATCTGTCCTAGGATCTGGTATGTTTTGTTGCATCTATTTTGTATCTCTTTACTGGTTTTCCCTTCCCTCGATATAATGCTTCCTAAGTAAGTGAACTCACTTCCCTGTTTAAGGTGTTTGTTTTATCATCGATGGAGATAGTGATATTTCTTTCTTTCTTGGCTATGGCTATAAAGAAAACATACCTCATGTACCAATCAAATTATTTGTTGACGCCAAATTATCTACATTTCAATCCGTGTATACAAATCGAAGAAAAAGAAGACTAAACACGCGCTAGAAGATTAAAACATTTCCACTTAAACTGCCTTCGTAAAATACCCAACTTTCATTTGTGTGATTTACCAAAAAATACCAGACAGCGAGATGATGATGGTATTCAAATCTGTAAACATACACACAATATTGATGACGACACAGACACACTGGATATGTCACATGGTACACATGAAAGATCGTCGTGTACACAAAAAATTGCTACGTAATTCCCTCTTTCTAATGAAAAATATAATGGTATTTTTGTGAAAATGTAAAAGGTAAAAGTTTTGTCCATATTTTGGTTAAATTCCTAATACCGAGAGTAATGTTCTGATTTGCTAAGTGGTTGCACATTAAAATCCCGCTTCTAGTTGGGAAGATTTGAACACCCAAACCCCGCTTCTAGTTGGGAAGATTTGAACACCCAAACCCCGCTACGAGGTGGGGAGCTTTGAACACCTCAATAACGCTACTAGGTGGGAAGATTTGAACACCCCATCTTCGCTTCTAGTTGGAAGTGTTTGTACATCCCAACTCCGCTACTAGGGGGTAATGTTTGCACACCCCAACAGCGCTACCTGG
>CM067315.1:4945963-4965963 GCA_034231615.1 Meghimatium bilineatum | reverse complement strand
CAGTGTGTACGCTGTACTTAATACACTTCACTATGTACGCTGTACTTATTACACTGCACTGTGTACGCTGTACTTAATACACTGCACTGTGTACGCTGTACTTAATACACTGCACTGTGTGCGCTGTACTTAATACACTGCACCGTGTACGCTGTACTTAATACACTGCACTGTGTACGCTGTACTTAATACACTTCACTGTGTACGCTGTACTTAATACACTGCACTGTGTACGCTGTACTTAATACACTGCACTGTGTACGCTGTACTTAATACACTGCACTGTGTACACTTATTTAATTTATTGCACTCTACTCACTGTATTAAATACGTTGACATGCATGCAGAATTTCATGTGAACACTACATTAAATATCTTCTTCTTCTTCTTTCGTTCACTTGAAACATGTCTATATCTGTAATTCTGTCTCCTGAATAAAACTCACACTTGAAACATGTCTATATCTGTAATTCTGTCTCCTGAATAAAACTCACTGTCAAGGGGCGAGACGCAGAGGAGGATAATAAAGAAATGGACAAACAAAATCAAGGAATTGACAGGACAATATTTTTCCTCACTCATCGGCATCCTTGAAGATAGAAATCGTTAGATTACTCTGTGTACTGAAGCATCCAATGTGGTACCACTACAAGCCGGTGTACTGAAGCATCCAATGTGGTACCCCTACAAGCCGGTGTACTGAAGCATTCACTGTGGTACCCCTACAAGCCGGTGTACTGAAGCATTCACTGTGGTACCCCTACAAGCCGGTGTACTGAAGCATTCACTGTGGTACCCCTACAAGCCGGTGTACTGAAGCATCCACTGTGGTACCCCTACAACTTTAACTATGTTTGCTGTAGCATCCACTGTGGTACTCCTACAAGCCGGTGTACTGAAGCATCCACTATGGTACCCCTACAAGCCGGTGTACTGAAGCATCCACTGTGGTGCCCTTACGACCTTGACGTGTTACGGGTTTTATAAAATGGAAGTATGTATATCTATGCAAATATAATCGCATTTATTTCATCTGTAATATTCTTGCATGCAATAACTGTAGGAAAACTTAAATCCAACAGGCGAAACTGGGAAACAGGGTGATGAAGTTTTGCGAATAATTGGATATTCACATAATAATACATGAAAATATCGTCGTTTCGACCAAAATGCCTTGATAAAAAAAACATTCACAGCATAACAAAAGACGACGCGAAAGGCAATATCCACGTTCACATTAAATAGCTAAATATGAACACAGGTGTGTACAGCTCATAGTTTCGCATGTAATAAACATTTTGTATGATTTTTCTATATCATTCTAATTGCACCGACATCGGTTTTCCAAGAATTAGCAAATTATTTACCTAACATCAAAGCGATAAAGATAGTTCCATACATACAGGTGTATACAGGTGTTCAGTCTTTACCAGATAGCGCAGGTGCCATAGCTGTAGTTGACGTGGCTTATCGTACATGTTTGATCCTACATCTGGTACTCAGTTCCTAGTCCATATTACGTTAATTTTTACATTCCATTAAAAGCGGTGCAGAAGCACCATCGCCACAAGTGCAATACGAGAAGCGTGATGGAACACTTCTGAAATCAATAACATTTCATTTGATATGAGCAACTGATCAATAAACCGAGGGAAAAAAATATCCCACATTAAAATATGTATTATTCTCACCAGCCTTAATCTCGTTTAGTGGTTCTCAGTTTTTGTTCGCTCGTGACTCTTTCCAGACAAATCTCTTTCGTTTCCGCTGGGACTTAAAAATCATTTCATTTTTTTTTTGCTAGGCTTATTAGTGTAGATGTTATCAGCTGCTGTTTCTAACCCGTGTGTCGAAGGGGCTGGAAAGGGGAGAAAAGAATAACGATAATTGTACCGACAAACATGCCACAAGAGGTGGCTAAGGAAGTTTTGTACTCCAGTTGGCTGTCCCATTCTATGAAGGGTCAAAACGACACTGAGGTCAAGTTGAAGTCAGGTCGAAAGTTGCATAAAACATAAAACACAGCACTTCGTTCTCCGGATTGCAGCCTGCTGATCTGCAGGAGTTTGAGACATTCCGTTCTCCGATCTACAACCTGCTGATCTGTAGGAGAACGAACACAGAAGATACAAATATACCGTTACAAATAATTACCTTTCTCTGGTGGCACCAGAGTGGCCACATCGACCACGATGAGAGCTACTGGCCTAGATCACAGACGAAGGGTAATTTGTCAAATTATTAGTTAGTAATTATATCTTCATTTATATATAATAGCGTACTCACACGCATGAGCTATTTATATTTTGAATGTAAGTAATTCGATAAGGTTACATGATTGTGAATGATAAAAATTCAATATACGGGACGATGATCTCAGAAAGGTAGAAGAAATAGTAGACCTACTATTAGTACAATATGGCGGTGTGGTACACATCGCGCCTGGGACAGCCAATATACTGTTCGATCCACGCCACAGACAATTTTACATGTAGACCGTTCAGAAAGCAACGGCAAACTAGTAAACGTATTAATATTGCCTAGAAAATCACTACAGCCAAAATATTATAGATTGTTGGCTACGTCCTGAATAGGGTACGCCATCAAGAGTAGGCTATAATATGAACTACTATAGCACGCTTCACCCGCTTTGTCCAACTTTAAAAACATGTATCTCGACAAATATATAATGTATTTAATTGAAACTCGCAAAAAAAACAAAAATCATGTCAGAAGATATAACAACACAACAACCAAAAATCAGAATAAACAATACCGAGATAGAATGTGTGGATAAATTTGAATACCTAGGAGCAAACATCAACGGTGCAGGAGACTGCATGGCAGAAATAAGGAAGAGATTGGCAATGGCATATTGCAAAATAACACTGTTGAAAAACATATAGGAAAACAACAAAATAGAAACAAAAGTGGTAATGTTACGAACTTTTATTTTTCTGGTTGCAACATACGGCTGTGAAACATGGACCCTTAGTAAAACAGCGGCAAAGAAGATCAACGCATTAGAGCTGAAATGCTACAGAAAGATACTTAGAATATCATGGAAGGATAAAATCAGAAACTCAGATATTATAAACACACTGAATATTCCAGAGTGTTGGTTACTAAACACAATAACAAAAAGAAAACTACGCCTGTTTGGTCATATAAAGAGACACAACTGTTTAGAAAGACAACTATTGAGGGAAGAGTACCTTGAAAGAGGAGAAAGGGCAGCCAAGAAGACGATGGACGGACGACATTAAAGATAACATGAATACATCGCTAGAAAATGCAAGCCACATCGCCCAAGACAGAGGGGTTAGAGAGTTCATTGGTAAGACAACGTTCTGGAAGGAATACGTCACATGACAAATTGAAACTTTGTGTGTACATTTAAAATGGTATATACCCTATAAATTATTTTTTCCCCCCATTAAAATGCATTCATCTGTTTCAATTTTCGCTTGTTTGCAATACAGATCAAAAGTATAATGGCCAAGACACATCTCTCATACAAACATGAGGATGTTTACAATCAATTATATGACGTCATTTACACATGATTTATTCAATTATATGACGCCATTTACACATGATTTATTTATCATACATTTGGTATTCATCACAGCTATAAAGCCAGAGGCAGATCATGTAAAATATGGACAACAGAAGCCAAAGAAGTCACAGTAACACGTTTATAAACTACACACACGAAGGCAATCTCCAGAGAACTCAACAAAGAAAAACAAACAAAGAAAAAATTCAAACAAAGCAAAAAATAATGGACAAAAAATCAATGACACAAGCAAACAAGAATACACAGAAACAACAAAACAAACAAGAATACACAGAAACAACAAAACAAACAAGAAACACAAAACAAATAAAGAAAGAAGTAAAGAAGCAAACTAACAAAGAAACAAATAAGCAGAGGCGACACAAACTCAACCTAAGCAACATATCTGGCCTTGGAACGACAACTAAGGCTCCTACCCCTACGTTTAACGGCAAGTATGGATACGGCCAAACATGGGGACACCTGGGGAAAAACAATAGCTAAAACCAAATAATGACCTACATTTCCCTTTACTTAACACCCTTCTAAAAGGTCACGTTGATGTAGTACATATGTTCACGTGTGAAGTAGACCATACATATATACCATTGGACAGGTTATGCTGATGTGGGTCTCCGTACCACGACAGTGGATGAGACCTGTCTTCTCGTATTACTCGACTGAAATAATAATAACAACTAGTATCACGGCGGAAAGTCTAATAACCGACGTGATATAGATAGCGAGTGTACTGATTGGTTGAACAGTTATCAGCAGTTTCTAGATCGTGCAAGATCTCAGTTGTGCAATGTTCATATGATTGCACACAATATATCTATCGTGATCAGTACAACAATCACTTGAATAATTTAAGTGGTGTAACAGTGATTACAATTATTCATGAAAACACTTGAACTGTTTCATCTGTTACTGATCTGTAGATAGCAGGTGGGATTTCGGTAAAACTGTGATTGGATAAATGAAAAATAAAAGTAATTACGTGGCGGAGATGATATTTTAGGAATTGCTGTCAGAAGATGTCTTCAAATAGTCATTTATATTTCGATGTTTCGTGTTCAAAGTTTATGTGTTTATTGTTCACAGTTTATGTGTTTTTTATTCAATGTTTATTTGTTTCTTGTTCAATGTTTATGTGTTTTTTGTTCAATGTTTATGTGTTTCTTGTTCAATGTTTGTTACTTGTTCAATGTTTGTTTCTTGTTCAATGTTTATATGTTACTTGTTCAATGTTTATATGTTACTTGTTCAATGTTTATATGTTACTTGTTCAATGTTTGTTTCTTGTTCAATATTTATATGTTACTTGTTCAATGTTTATATGTTACTTGTTCAATGTTTGTTTCTTGTGCAATGTTTATATGTTACTTGTTCAATGTTTATATGTTACTTGTTCAATGTTTATATGTTACTTGTTCAATGTTTGTTTATTGTTCAATGTTTATATGTTACTTGTTCAATGTTTGTTTCTTGTTCAATGTTTATATGTTACTTGTTCAATGTTTATATGTTACTTGTTCAATGTTTGTTTCTTGTTCAATGTTTATATGTTACTTGTTCAATGTTTATATGTTACTTGTTCAATGTTTGTTTATTGTTCAATGTTTATATGTTACTTGTTCAATGTTTATATGTTACTTGTTCAATGTTTATATGTTACTTGTTCAATGTTTGTTTCTTGTTCAATGTTTATATGTTACTTGTTCAATGTTTATATGTTACTTGTTCAATGTTTATATGTTACTTGTTCAATGTTTGTTTATTGTTCAATGTTTATATGTTACTTGTTCAATGTGTATATGTTACTTGTTCAATGTTTATTTGTTTCTTGTTCAATGTTTGTTTCTTGTTCAATGTTTATATGTTACTTGTTCAATGTTTAATTGATTCTTGTTCAATTTTTATGTTTTTTGTTCAATGTTTATATGTTTATTTAGAAAGGTCCCAGTATGGTAGAAAAAGTCCTTGTTTTTGTGTGTTTATTGTAACTTTTTTTTTTACATTGATAGTTATGTTTTAATAGTAACGTTTGTACTTTATGTAGTATTTATCACTTATTCGTTTGGTTACTGCAACACTCTCTACTTTGTTGGACATTGGTTATTGACATTGATATATCGATAGCAGGTGGGATTTCGGTAAAACTGGGATCTAAAGGGGGGGGGGAAGGTAAATACGTAGGGAAATGATGTTTGAGGGAATGGCTGCTGCTCGTTCTGTTCCAGGACATTGATAGTATGTTTCTGCTAAACAGGGGAGGTGTTCATGGTAGCTCAGTTGTTAGTGTACTGGCATCTTAGTCGAGGGATTAAAGGTGCAATTTCCAGTTTGACTGGAAATATTAAGGCAACGAAGGTCAAGAGGTTGTCACCACGAAAACGATGGACCACTGAAATAAAAGAGGCGACAAATTCCAGAATATACTCAGCAGACAAGAGGAACTTTCCACAAAATTCTTCTACCCCTGACGTGGAAAGGCAACAGATGGCTTCAGCGAATAGTTTAAATATCAGTAACATCAGAAACAGAACATTATATAGGAAGCGAAGGCAGAAAATAAAAAAACACGAAACAAGAACCAATATTAGCTGAAATTAGTCAGAACATACTACAGTTACATGTATCAGAAGTACCATATATCTGTAACAGAAGATGGTGTACTTACATGTATCAAAGATACTGTCTGCATCAGAACGGATTCACTTACAAGTATCAAGGGACGCTTTAAATATATTTTACACACGATGTAAGTACATATATCTGGGTACCTGTAGTATGTCTCAGAATGTTTACACTTACATGAAAAAAGAACACTTTATGTCTGTCTCAGAATGTCTCAGTTCAATTACATGAAACAAGAACACGTCTTTCTCAGAATGTATATACTTACATGGGTAAAACTACGGTTTAAGTCTTCACTGTGCTATAAATAGCACACAATTTTTACATGTTTAACTAGCCGACGTCACGGTTTTCCATGTAACACTAATGAAATTAATGTATGCTATGACGTCTCATCTCCCGACACAAACGACATCAGCCACATTTATAGTTATAAATCTTATAACTAAATTATTTTTTAATTTATAACTGATTCTAACCCTTATTACTAACTCAAATCTAAATACTAATTCCAAATTAATATGCCTTTTCAATTAATATACTTTAATTTTAAATACAAATTTTACTAATCATGCTGCAAAGGTTAGGTAATACCTCGAAACTAGAACAAAGGTCACAGTGAAGACTTAAACCGTAGTTGCGCCCTCACATGAAACAGAACACGTCTGTCTCAGAATGTATGCATTTACGTGAAACATGAGCACGTCTGTCTCAGAATGTAGCACTTACGTGAAACATGAGCACGTCTGTCTCAGAATGTAGCACTTACGTGAAACATGAGCACGTCTGTCTCAGAATGTAGCACTTACGTGAAACATGAGCACGTCTGTCTCAGAATATATACACTTACATGGAACAAGAACACGTCTGTATCAGAATGTATACACTTACATATATGAAAGCTACTTGCAGTTAATCTCAGAATACACGTTCCCCAAAACTCAACACACTAAAATAAACAGTTTATTTCAACAACACTTCCTCGATAACACTTGTTCTCACTCTCGTGTACAACTTGTCTTATTTCCGTTAACACAATATCTGCCTTGTGTAAATTTTAATAGCCACTCTCCCGGTGCAGTCAGCACATGTGAAAAAGTCTATTATTTATTCCAATGTCGACTAGTAGAATAAATGAATTTATCAGAAACTGTAATTGTAGAACAATTACACACTTCAATAAATAACTCCATCTACACATCAGGCAAGTGAAATTGTTGAGTCTAGGAATGTATTCTTGCGATGAGAACTAACGATTCTTGCGATGAAAACTAACGATTCTTGAGCGGAAAGAAATTCATCTAAAAATATATCAATGTAAACCGCGAGCTTGCTTCAGCAGATTTGAGCCATGTTTACGTTGCTGGTCTTGGTAATGATGATGTTGTTTCTCGTGGTAATGGCTTGATTGAGTTTTGATGTGTGTGAGCCAATGCGCGAGAAATAATGCATGGCTAAATGAGTAAAGTGTTATTAATGTAGCGGAGTTCATTCAGCTTTGAGTAACTGCACATGTGTTCAATGATTTTCTACAAAAGGAGAAGTGTATACACACTTACTGTTCCGGTGTCTCGCTTGCTTACGCATTAGATAATTCAGTCCACTTATTCAGGTGCATTTTTCTAGCTGCGCTGTGATTAACTATAAATGTATGTAATTTTATTATCGCCCTTTCATCATTTCTCATCTTACCAAAGTGTTATTATCGCCCCTTCATCAATTCTCAACTTGTCACTGTCTTATTATATCCCCTTCATCAATTCTAATCTTTCCAATATTTTATTATCATCCCTTTATTAATTCTCAACTTCTCACTTCCTTATAACCTCACTTTCATCAAGTGTCAATTTTCCAATGTTTTATCATCGCCACTTCTTCAATTTTCAACTTTCCAATATTTTCTCATCAACCTTCATCAATTCTTAACTTCCCAATATTTTCTTATCAACGTTCGTCAATTTTCAACTTTCCAATACTTTAAAAAAAATCAACTTTCATTAATATAATACTTAGGAAGTCGTGGTTACTGGGTTATCAGAACCGCGATATACATCCACTATTTTATCATGGATGCGAAGCTATGATATAACCAAATTGGGCCAGCCTCCGCGGGTTGAAAGGAACTTACCTTACCATAAGAGATATTTAATCATTAATAATCTTTTCATCATTTCCTACCTTCAAATAACCCTTAAACATCAGACATCACAACCGTCTCATCATCACAGCTGTCGGATGTCTTCATCATCTCATCATCACAGCTGTCGGATGTCTTCAGCATGTCATCCTTTGTTACTATTCACAAAATGTATTGAAGATGTGTATTACATATATATATATATATATATATATATATATATATATATATATATATATATATATATATATATATATATATATATATATATATATATATATATATATATATATATATATATATATATATATATATATATATATATAACTATTCAAGAACTGCACAGAATAGCTTTGAACAGACATAATTGGAGAGATCTGCCCTCTGCCCTATGCGCTAACTTCAGCTCAAAAGGAAAATGAATGAATGAATATATATATATATAACATTGAATTTCAATATCGACCTGCATGCAAGATTTATAGAACACACTAAAGCTTTTGATTGTGTGTACCATCCCCAATTATGGGGGGAATAATGAACAAAAAAGGATTCCCCAGATCCCATTATACGGATAATTGCAGAGCTGCACAAAAATCGAGAAGTCGCCGTAAAAGTGGAAAGAGTAACACCAGAGTGGTTTAAAGTACAAAAAGGAGTAAGACAAGGTTGTACATTGTCGCGATACCTATTTAACATATAAGCAGAGAACATACTGAGAAATGTGAAAGATGAAACAATGCAGCAATAATTCAGCGCCATGAAATAATGCTCTTGTGAACCAAACATTGTGATATGATTTCGAATTTGAAACATCATGTGCATAAAGCAGCTGACTTGACCACTACACCACGGAGACCCATTTGAGTGTTAATTACTAATGGATTATATTTTAATCGCGCATCCATCAACGCTTCTAGTAACAGTCTGCTTCTCAAAGTGCATGAAATGGTTTTCGGTTCATACGCTTACAAATTATCAAGATCATCGATTCTGTATCGATACAGTTGTTTATTTGCAATCCCCCAGAGGGACTGGGAATTTAACACTTTTTGTGCGTGCCAGGCATTGGGCGTTGTACATTCGATCCACACATCGGTGTATCTCAAGCAGTTTCCTGTCATCGATCACTTTCGTACACATTAGGTGAACTTAGAACTAAACTAGAATATTGTATTGGCCATCGACCACAATAAAAAAAACTTTAGTAGAATATCCAATTCAGGACGTAGCCATCATCCCAGCATTATTTTTCTGCATTGATTTTATAAAGCAATATAAGTACGTTCAGTAGTTTGCTATTGCTTTCTGAAACGGTCCGGAAACACAATTGCCTGAGGTGGGATTCGAACCTTAACCTTAGCTGACGCGATCTGTACCTCACCGCTACAGGTCTGGACATCGACCACTTTCGTATACATTATGTGAACGCATAATATTGAAACGAGAAAACAGATCGGCTAACTAAAAAGTGTGCTGATGATGATTAGCCAGATTTTTCAGTAACTTATTGTCAAAAATAACAGATGATCAAAGCAATTAGAAAACCAAATTTAAAAAAAAAATGAGTAAATGTAAAGTTACCCATATCATTTATTAATGCCGTAGTGGTGTGAGATGTTAGCGATCTCACTTTTCAGTGGCTCTGCTATATGAGGGCAGTAGCCATCTCCTCTCCCTAGCAGTCTTTACTTCCCGGATTAATCCTGTACCCATTTAAGGCTGGGTCGACCCGGGAGCCGTTGAGATCTGAAAAACATTTCCGCATCAACTGGGGATAGAACCCAGGAACACTCATATGCAAAGCTAGTGCGCTAACCACTGCACTATGCGGCCCACTCGAGTACCACATTGAGTACTAAATAAGTACCAAATTACAAACAGAACAGAACAAATTTGTCATTCTACGCCACAACAGACTCTGAAGCAATAATTTTACGAAGCCTTAAGATTGGCACAGACATGTTTACATTTGGACAGACAGCTCAGACTGCAGAGCATATTCTTCTAGAGTGTCTTGAAAATGAAATGCTGGAGCAAACACACTTGTCCGGAGAAACACAAGTGTAAGAGAAACTCTACGGAACTCTGTATGAGTTACAAAACACAATCAGGTTTATAGAAAACTGTACGGAACTCTGTATGAGTTACAAAACACAATCAGGTTTATAGAAAACTGTACGGAACTCTGTATGAGTTACAAAACACAATCAGGTTTATAGAAAACTGTACGGAACTCTGTATGAGTTACAAAACACAATGAGGTTTATAGAAAACTCTACGGAACTCTGTATGAGTTACAAAACACAATCAGGTTTATAGAAAACTCTACGGAACTCTGTATGAGTTACAAAACACAATCAGGTTTATAGAAAACTGTACGGAACTCTGTATGAGTTACAAAACACAATCAGGTTTATAGAAAACTGTACGGAACTCTGTATGAGTTACAAAACACAATCAGGTTTATAGAAAACTCTACGGAACTCTGTATGAGTTACAAAACACAATCAGGTTTATAGAAAACTGTACGGAACTCTGTATGAGTTACAAAACACAATCAGGTTTATAGAAAAGACACAACTTTAGATATAACATACTCCAGGCTAACGAAAGAAGAGGAAGAAGAATGTCAGCACAGAAGTATACTCGTATACTGCATAGGCCAGAAAGTATAGATTTCGTATAGATTACACTGGCAGGTGGCCATCTATCCACAGTTTCTCATAATTATATATTTGTGACTTCTTTTTCGTGGTCACATACATTAGGCATTATAAAATAAACATTAGGCATTATAAAATCAACATTAGGCATTATAACATCAATATTAGACATTATAACATCAACATTAGGCATTATAAAATCAACATTAGGCATTATAACATCAACATTAGGCATTATAAAATCAACATTAGACATTATAACATCAACATTAGGCATTAAAAAATCAACATTACGCATTATAACATCAACATTAGCCATTATAACATCAACATTAGGTATTGTAACATCAACATTAGGCATTAAAAAATCAACATTACACATTATAACATCAACATTATACATTATAACATCAACATTAGGTATTGTAACATCAACATTAGGCATTAAAAAATCAACATTAGGCATTATAACACCAACATTAGGCATTAAAAAATCAACATTAGGCATTATAACATCAACATTAGGTATTATAAAATCAACAGTAGAATTATAAAATCAACAGTAGTCATTATAAAGTCATCAGTAGGCATAAAATCAACAGTAGACATTATAAAATCAACAGTAGGTATTATAAAATCAAGAGTAGACATTATAAAATCAAGAGTAGACATTATAAAATCAAGAGTAGACATTATAAAATCAACAGTAGGTATTATAAAATCAAGAAACAATTCACGCTACAAATAACAAATCAATCTTTGAAAACAAACATAAAGTATATTTCTTAAGCAATCGCGGAACATGCAGCAGATCATGTCCACTTTAGCGCAATGAAATACTTTCCGTTTTTAGTACACGTTCTGAATATTCAGCTAGAGTGAGATTCTATCAATAGAATTTCACGATTTTGTCGTCTTTTCTGTAGTTACAAAGCAAGTAGCTTCAATATTTGTGTGCTTCTTGATTGTGTCTCTTGACTGTGTCTGTGGCGGAGAAATACAGAGAGTGTATCGAATGGACACCTTGCCAAGTTCAAAAGCTGCAGTAATCTACGGGGCATCCGAACCATTCAACGAGTAATGGCAACCTACTGAATGTATTTAAATTACCTAGAAATCAACTGCAACCATAAAATATGTTGGGTTGACGTAGCACGGCATGAATATGAAATGCTGCCATTCAATCCCTGATCTCTACCGAAGATGGATGTGTCGGGCCATTGGCGAAAATAAAACGGCGAAACAACGCATTCCATTCTCTGGACGACATCCTGCTGGAGATCTAGTAGTCCTGCTACAAGAAAAATCCAGTGGAAGTTTGAGAATGAACTCTGAAGAAGAAGAAGAATCCCTGATAGGGTGATTATTTCTTAAAACTTTATCGCTTCCTGTAGCCTTTATCACGCACCTGAAGCGCGCTAATCACCTTCCTCCAGCCACTAGGATGGGAAAGGGAACAAAATCGTCAATTGTGAGAAACCCTGATGTAGTTAATGAACCTGGTGACGCTATTAACCTGGTTAATATTTGAGAACCTTCAGATTATCGAAGTATGATATGGTTAGGGTATACTGTGTCTATGGCCGAAGTACAGCAAAGATGGCTATCGAAGTACAGTAAGGATGGCTATCGAAGTACAGGAAGGATGGCTATCGAAGTACAGTAAGGATGGCTATCGAAGTACAGGAAGGATGACTATCGAAGTACAGCAAGGATGGCTATCGAAGTACAGTAAGGATGGCTATCGAAGTACAGGAAGGATGGCTATCGAAGTACAGGAAGGATGGCTATCGAAGTACAGTAAGGATGGCTATCGAAGTACAGGAAGGATGGATATCGAAGTACAGGAAGGATGGCTATCGAAGTACAGGAAGGATGGCTATCGAAGTACAGGAAGGATGGCTATCGAAGTACAGTAAGGATGGCTATCGAAGTACATCAAGGATGGCTATCGAAGTACAGGAAGGATGGCTATCGAAGTACAGGAAGGATGGCTATCGAAGTACAGGAAGGATGGCTATCGAAGTACAGGAAGGATGGCTATCGAAGTACAGGAAGGATGGCTATCGAAGTACAGTAAGGATGGCTATCGAAGTACATCAAGGATGGCTATCGAAGTACAGGAAGGATGGCTATCGAAGTACAGGAAGGATGGCTATCGAAGTACAGGAAGGATGGCTATCGAAGTACAGGAAGGATGGCTATCGAAGTACAGGAAGGATGGCTATCGAAGTACATCAAGGATGGCTATCGAAGTACAGGAAGGATGGCTATCGAAGTACAGGAAGAATGGCTATCGAAGTACAGGAAGAATGGCTATCGAAGTACATCAAGGATGGCTATCGAAGTACATCAAGGATGGCTATCGAAGTACATCAAGGATGGCTATCGAAGTACATCAAGGATGGCTATCGAAGTACATCAAGGATGGCTATCGAAGTACAGGAAAGATGGCTATCGAAGTACATCAAGGATGGCTATCGAAGTACATCAAGAATGGCTATCGAAGTACATCAAGGATGGCTATCGAAGTACATCAAGGATGGCTATCGAAGTACAGTAAGGATGGCTATCGAAGTACAGGAAGGATGGCTATCGAAGTACAGGAAGGATGGCTATCGAAGTACATCAAGGATGGCTATCGAAGTACATCAAGGATGGCTATTTTATACATCAAAGATGAGCTTCGTTGTAACTCCAAAACTCTTGAAAGTACCAGGAAGATTAAACAGTTTATTCCCGTCCAGAAAGACAACCTTCCATTAACAGACTTTATCACATTAGAACATGAGTCTTGTTTTATTAGACATGTATATGTTTTTAAATCCAGGTTCCATATGAGATTCTAATGCAATGTTTTGTCAGTGTTGATTATGAAATTAACTGTAGGTCTTATCAAAGAGTTTCATGGAGTTACCCTTAAGTCTTATCACTGTTTCATGAAACTAACTGTAAGTTCTGTCACTGTGTTTAATGAAATTAACTGCAGGTCTTATCACTGTGAATTATGAAATTAACTGTAGGTCTTATCAAAGAGTTTCACGGAGTTAACTGTAAGTTTTATTACTGTGTTTCATGAAACTAACTGTAAGTCCTGTCAATGTATTTCATGAAATTATCTGTAAGCTTTATCAATGTATTTCAGGAAACTAACTATAAAGTTTGATTTGATAATCCTTTTATGAAAACAGTTCACATTCTTTGAACAAGTGAAGATAATATGAGAAATGAAGCATATAATAATAAGAAAGTTGGTAACATGAAAGTTGAAGTGCAGAAGAGACACGGGAAGATCAAGAGAAATTATGCCCAACCGCTAGCCATCCTAGCATTAGGGAAATATATGTATCGAATATGATAATCAATACGAAACAGAAGAATGTCGGCACATTGTGTAACCAAGGACACATTGTGTAACCAAGGACACATTGTGTAACCACGGACACATTGTGTAACCAAGGACACATTGTGTAACCAAGGACACATTTTGTAACCAAGGACACATTTTGTAAACTTTGTAGAAAGAACTTATTCAACGTTTCCGCCTTAGAAACCTTTCTCATGATTAATAAGAATGTCTAAGGATAATTATGGATGAAGTTGGCTTAGGTTAAATTGAAGACTCGTTAAATTAGGTTAAATTAAAAGCATTGCTGAAGACTGATATGTCAACCAGAAAGGCACACTTATCTCATGCAAGCTGTAAATCGTGATTAAAAAAATCATTTCGATCACTGGATTGTATCCTGCTAACTAATAGTAGTGTGAGAACGAACACAGAAAGGTAAATTGACTGACGATTCAATATACATTATTTTATATTGTTTGCAGATTGGCTGCGATACCTGTAATGTAAACTCAATATATCAAACTTCAACAAGACATTTTAAAGCCACACTGACTTTCTATGGGGATGGGACCGCCGATCGTATGAACGATATCATTAGTACTACCTTATGACATTCATGACATATTACAGAGTTACTATTCTTTCCTCATATTTTGGGCTTAGAAAGCATGTAGTCTGTCAGCCAAGAAATGTTTAAATAACTTCACTAACATATTTCAGAAATGGCTTATGCATTCTTCAATGCTAATGAAGATATTAGAAGAAGTACGACTATTCCTATTTTTTTTGCCCGCCGCTTGTTTTAACATGAATCAAACAAGCGCACACTAAAAGCTTTCTCAAATCAATTCATCCACACAATTGCTCTCGTATCTTATCTGTATAATTGTATTATTATCCTTATATAATTAACTCTCTTTTTATCTCTTTACCATTTTATAATCTTTCTCTAAAATACTTGTTTTATCTTGTTTGTGTCTACTTGCGAAATCTGAGGTGCAAGCCATAATAAAGTACTTCACACATTTTTCAAGATATGAAATTTTCCCTCGTCCTAGTCTCGCGATAAATGAATTCGTAACCTTCTCGTTATTGAAACGTTCCATAGGACACTAACCAGATGGGGGCATAACAATAACGTAATATTTATAAATAACATGGGTGTTGCCGAGACCCGAAAGAGAAGTAAAGAATAGCAACATTATTTACCTTCCATACATGTTGTAAGAGACGACTAAGGATGTTATGGGGTGAAATTGGCTGCCGTATAGTGTGAAAGCGACCCATTATCTATACATGAGGACGGATACATTGTTTTTTCATATAAGGGTAATGGCTCACTCCACATATTTGGACAATCTTTCCTTATTTATGTATGGATATTGTTTCCCTCATCATGTATGGATAATATTTCCCTCATCATGTATAGATAATGTTTCCATCATAATGGATGGATAATGTTTCCCTCCTCATGTATGGATCATATTTCCCTCATCATTTATGGATAATGTTTCCCTCATCATGTATGGATAATGTTTCCCTCATCATGTATGGATAATGTTTCCCTCATCATGTATGGATCATATTTCCCTCATCATTTATGGATAATGTTTCCCTCATCATGTATGGATAATGGTTCCCTCCTCATGCATATATATTGTTTCCCTCTTCATGTATGGATAATGTTTCCCTCCTCATGTATGGATAATGTTTCCCTTCTCATGTATGGATAATGGTTCCCTCATCATGTATGGATAATGTTTCCCTTCTCATGTATGGATAATGTTTCCCTCCTCATGTATTGATATTGTTTCCCTCATCATGTATGGATAATGTTTCCCTCCTCATTTATGGATAATGTTTCTCTCATCATGTATGGATAATGTTTCCCTCATTATGTATGGATACTATTCCCTCCTCATGTATGGATACTATTTACTTAATCTGGGCATGGAATGACCACTGTAGAGGGTTTTGTTCTATCCGTGACTTTCTAGCTACTCTCCGCTGTTGAGCTGCTGCATTTCTCCTCGTTTCACAAGATGATTCACTCTTGTTTATGATATACGGAGTACCAGAACATTTAATCAACATATGCAAGGGCATTTATGCTAATAGCCAATGTGAAGTAAGAACAAATGCAGGTGTGTCCAATAAGTTCCAAATTCAATCTGGAGTTCGTCAGGGGTATGTCCTATCCCCCCTACTTCTTATAACATATATCGACCACATCTGTAAATTAACAAGTACCAACGAAGAAAATATCAGGAAGGTACCAGAAGATATGAGGTATCAGGGTTGGAAGAGTTCTCGGAGGTGGCCATCTTGTGTGCTGTTTGTAAGTTTATTTCTGTGGCTTCTTTTATTTCTGTGATCCATCTTTTACATGGTCTGCCTCTGGCCTTATAACCGTTATGTCTATGTGCCATGGCCATTTCTGGCATGCTATCTGTTGGTAATCTGGAAGCATGTGAAAACCACGTGATCTGTTGATCAAAACTGATACCACTAAATGTTTTGGAGGTTTTTATATGAATGTATTTCTGCATATACCATGATATCTCACGCCACCAAGTATACGTCCATAGACTCACCTTATGCCCATATCAATACTACAAATTGTACCCAAGACATTCGTCGAATTCCGAGTACAGTTGTAGCAGACGAACACAAAGAAAATTATCCGCAAACATTTTTTTTAAAACTGGACAGGTCAAGATTTTTGCACACTCATCCGCATCATTGAAGATATAAACCGCTGGGGTACTGTCAATTGACGCATCCAAAGTGTGCCCCTACGACTCTGACTCTGTGTGTGTTAGCGCATCATTGAAGATATAAACCGCTGGGGTACTGTCAATTGACGCATCCAAAGTGTGCCCCTACGACTCTGACTCTGTGTGTGTTAGCGCATCATTGAAGATATAAACCGCTGGGGTACTGTCAATTGACGCATCCAAAGTGTGCCCCTACGATTCTGACTCTGTGTGTGTTAGCGCATCATTGAAGATATAAACCGCTGGGGTACTGTCAATTGACGCATCCAATGTGTGCCCCTACGACTCTGACTCTGTGTGTGTTAGCGCATCCTTCTTAGTACTCCTAACATCCTGACTCTGTAAGGACACATCCAACCCAGTATCACTACGATCCTATCGGTTTGTGGATTTATAGATGTATGGATGCATTTACAAGTGGAGAGCACACATGTAAAGAATAGGAAACTTCTGAAATCAATGAATATCGTTGAGTGTTTTATTCTTCTGGTAACGCTTCTCCCTGGATAGACACCAATTGTTCATTAGAAACAAGACAAGCCATAAGGCAGAAAATGGGTTTTGAACCAGATCCTCTCAGATGGCACCTAATCGCTTCACAGCTTGAGTAAACACGTTTCCGTTATCGACCTAGTTCAAATCCCATTTGCTGTATTGCGATTTTTCTTTCATAATAAATCAGGGATAATATATTATTCTAGGAAATACGAGTTTCATCGTTCCTAATTTGTAGGCATCAATGTAAACAGAAATGAAACAGACAAGCTATGATACGAAAAGATGCCTCATCTCGACGTGCACTACGAGTTTGGACAAGTAAACTACGGTTATCACACGGTAGATATCACGAAGTGGGTGGATTTTGTCACGAGTATCTAGATATAAGGATATACTACTGGATGCGTTACGTCACGATAACAGTTGATTTGTAAGCACAGAAATTCGTGTATTGTATATACATTTTCTTGTCATGCTTGTGAAGAATGGTCTCAATGATGTTATAAACAGTTTGACAAGTTCTCACCAGTAAAGCCAAGTCCATGCTTGTGAAGAATGGTCTCAATGACGTTATAAACATTTTGACAAGTTCTCACCAGTAAAGCCAAGTCCATTGTAAATACAGTTTGATTCATCGATTATCATCATTCTAAGGTGACTCTGTTTACATTTTCCATGATTTCATTGGTCCTTTTTTAGTAAACATTGTATCGACAGCCAATGAAAATCGCGATAAAACTCAAAGTGTGTCACTTTAGAATGGTTCACAGAAAAAAGGAATTAAAAAGTCGTAACGTCATTGTACACGGTTTATCCCATATGTTATCCGGTCTCTCATCGAAGTGACACACCGCATGCCACGAGTACCGCTCATAGCACGTAATTCCGTATCTTTAAGCAATAATACCCAGGAATCTCCGGGAAAAGATTCACTTTATAAACAAGACGACACGAGCGACGTTAGAATCCATGACGTCTAGAGTTCACAGGACTATATACACGACCTCTAGAGAGTTCACATGACTATATACACGACTTTTAGAGTTCACATGACTATATACACGACCTCTAGAGAGTTCACATGAATATATAATAGATTACTGACTCTATATATCTGCCAGGTTTACGAAAACTCATATATTTGTATACGACACACCATTAAATGAACAACTAACTTGTACAGTGACATGGAAAATATATTAGTATATCCTTGAGTCTAGAGATGCGTGGAATAGTACAGGGATATTTAACAATAAGAACAAAGTACATCCACCCCCCCCCAATCTGAATTGTGATAGATAGTTTCTGATACGACTTGGTGGGGGGGGGGGGAGGGTGATATTATGCGAATATTTTCGTGATTGGGAGTAGAGAGTTTATCAGAAAATAATTGTGATAAAATTATATAGGGAATCGGTATAAGTATTGGAAGATAAGTATAAGTGGGGGACAGATAAATATAGGTATGGTTAAAAATATAGGACGTTTCTGATAAATAGTTTTATCGGTAGGAGCGTGTAGGATAGTGGTATCTATGAGGTGACCTGAGATTTAAGAGGCAGTATAATTTCAGAGAAAGAGATGAGAAAAATCAAACGAGTGATGGTGTCTTGAAGCAACAACACCTTGCAGATGAGATGTGATATATTTTTGATTGTGTCAGAAATGTTCATCGGTTTGATGGAACTTAAACACTGTTGCAATACAGACCAGATAAGGTATGTTTCCGTAATTACGTATAATTTGTGTTATATTTCTTGTTAGTTACGCTTATATTGTGGGATGAATTCATTCTCGGTTTCAACATCGAAATTTACTTTTTAACTGGAACATTCATAGTTTCTCTACATTCATTTGTAGTTAAGATACATGGACAATAATATATATATATATATATATATATATATATATATATATATATATATATATATATATATACATGCAGATCGGACAACGGACAAACGAGGTACTGTGTACCAGATGAGTCAGAATACACAGTTACAGAGAAAATCTGATAATTGGAAACTTGAGACGCTGTGATGTAGACACAACGATATCGTGACACTTATATTTATCTGTGGCGTCGCTTTTCACAAAGTCAGAATTACCCCACAACCGTAGGTTTCCCTATAATGACTCTTCTTAATTGCATGTGAAATAACAGAAATCTAATGAAAACTTTGAAACATAACTCTCATACGTGATATTGGATATGTCACTAATAATCTATAATATAATAGCAGGAATTGAACCAGTCCGTTCAACGGCACCAAATCGCCTAGCAAACAAGTTTAGTTCCTAGTTTTTTTTAGTTGCTAGGCGATTTGGTGCCGTTTAACGGACTGGTTCATTTCCCGTTATCTCAAGAATTTTT
>CM067315.1:4816692-4945863 GCA_034231615.1 Meghimatium bilineatum | reverse complement strand
AATGATGCAGAGCGTAGGCATAGCATTGAAAGAGAGATGCAAAGAATTGATCAAGAAACCCTTCAACAAAGACAAACACGACTTGCTAAGGATGCTGATTTGCATCCGTGTCGAGCTAAGCTAGAATCACTAGCACAAAGGGAAAATCGACAAGCTATGAATTGAGAATATCTACGTTGTCACAGACAGCATGAAACTGTTGAACAAACGCAGACTACGAGCTGCAGTTGTACACAATTGTGTCGAAATCAAGAAATTTCAAATGAAGCAGCACATTTTGCTGAGGATAGTGTTGCTGTACATAACTGTGGATTATCGATATTATATGTAAATTTTGTGGTGCTAACATTTTTTTGGGGATATACGTCCTAACGATTGCAAGTTCACAAGTTGTTTCCGAAAGGAACAGATCATGTTCCCAAGGCCATAAAACATCCATGGTAATAAGCTGGAGTATTCCTAGTTCCTGCGCTTGATGCTCTTTGATAATGTACACCCTAAATGCACACATTTTCGCGAGAATATTTGCTCCTATAATAGCGCCCTTTCTTTCGCGTCAATGGGAGCAAAGATTACGGATTGTCAAAGTCGAGGTCCATATGTTTTAAAAGTTCATGGACAAACTTAAAAACTGACTTCTTCTATACAACCGCCATACAACAAAGTTCCACAGTTCGCCCAGTTCTATGTTTTGGACATTACTCAAGCAACAGACGTTCGAAAAGCACACACAGCAAATGCTAAATGCGAAAGAGAAATTCTTGATAAAATCGATCGATTGTTTCGTCAACACAATAGACTAGCACAGTCGTATTAGTTAATGTGTGTTATTAAACATGAGAGATTCAAATTGCTTCTCAAACTGGAAGAGGAATCCCAATAGTAAACATTGTCTCCAAGCACGATCGTCCATGTAATAAACGTCGCTATAATGAACCAACATCTAACGAGGTTGCAATGGTTTTTTGTCAACGAAGATGGAGAACAACCATTTCACCGCGACATTCGCATTTATTCATTCATAAAATATTAGTTATGTCCTGCATTCGATGAATTGGTTATTGACTGTATGGTGTCATACTCGTATTCATTTCCATACGGTGAGCCGGGTAACAAAAACATTGGCAATGTCAGGCATATCAGAGTAAGCAACCCAATAAATATGTTCCGACGGGACGACAGGTCCCAGCGGGATCCGAACGAATCTAACAATAATAATAATATCAATAATCCGTCAGTGTTGAGTGGGTGTCACACTAGAGACAATAGCTCAAAAATAGCATGTCCAGGCCATTCCTTGATGATATAAATCTATGGTGAATTGTGTCTGCCTCTTCTCCTTCAACACTCGACTGTTCCTTACAAAAATATGTCATTAAAATCATGATCAACTTTTAATAATAATATTTATTGTATGAACCACCAGTGTGTTTTGGAGCCACGAAAGGGGAGAAAATAATACCGGCACCGCTGCATGCCATGCTTGTCGCACGAGGTGGCTAAGGACATTTAATAGATGAAGTTGGTTGTCCCATTTCACAGAAAGTCAAGCAGGACCATATGCCATGCGTCAGGCCGAATGGCGTATATCTCTAAACTAAGCTGTAAATCACGACACAACACATTCTGTTCTCTGGACTACATTCTGCTAATTTGCAGGAGTTTGAGAATAAACGCAGAAGAACAATAGGAATGAGTGCTAATTATATGTGTATATAATATGTATAATGTGTCATTATATATATATATTTGGGATGACTGTATAATCACAGTGTAATCTAGTGGTGATAATACGCTATCTGAATTGTGAACATATAGTGCATATCTGTGAATCGTCAGTGCATAGCGATTTTATAGACACCCTTTATATTACTACAATAGTAAAAAAACAATAATTATTATGTTTGCCGTCAATGCACGAGACGTTACAAACACACTATGATTGATTGAGAACCTCAGGAATTGCGAGCGATTAGCTCTTACTTCCTACGTGCAGCGGGGTGGTTTTTCTGAGATTTCTTTCATGTCCAGGAGACTTCAGTTTTCGGCTTTGCGCCATGTCTATTGAAGGATCCTTCTACTCAGAGGAGGGTATATATTTGTATAGGTGACATGCTACAAAGCTTCCATAAGAGAGCCCCATTATAACGGCATGTCATCTACTAAGGTTTTCTGTTGTATTGGTGGTTTGTCTAGTGGGTCATCGTTGACACCCACAGACTTAATCGCATGCGTAACAAACACCATATATATATATATATATATTAACCATTTAGGCAGCGTATCCTATTCAGGGTGTAGCCATCAACCCAGCATTTTTTAACTGTAGTGTTTTCTAGGCAACATAAATACCTTCAGTAGTTTGCTATTACTATCTAAACGGTCCGGATGCACATTTGCGTGTGGTGGGGTTCGAACTCGGCACCTTGGCCGTCACGGACGCAATCTGTACCACGCCACCACATATCCAGACACAATAGAAATAGCAATAATAATTTGGATAGTATAACAACTGGAATTTTATTGATTATGTTATTCAATCAAATAGTTCGGACATTTTTGATAATAATGAATGTCTCCAGTGAAGCTTGCCAAGCCCGTTAGGTTCTACACACTATACAGGCAATTGCGAGTTTAAAATATGATGATTGTGTTTTGGGGAGATTTGCAAGACAGGAACATTTTCTAACACCGAGTCAAAACATCCCAATATTTTACTACGCCCCTGTTGGCAGTATGTATCAGTTTACGGTTGGACTTATTTGTGTGATGTTGTTTCGGGGCCGCGTCAGTTCCTCCAGTTGTGAAACATTATCTATTCTATCTCGTGAGCAAGTTCACACAGACGCTTCATGCTATAAATATCAGTCTTGTTCTCATTTAAGGCATTTTTGTGTGACAGGAGACCTTGGATAAAAATGAAGCGTTTGACTTATTTTGATTTTACTTAGCTTTATAACATCAACTACTGAATTAATATAACGTCAATTAATGGCTTAATATAACGTTAATTACTGAATTAATATAACATAAATTACTGAGTTAATATAACGTCAATTACTTGGTGTTATAATATAAAATATTGAATGAATATAATACAATTACTGAGTCAATATAACTTCCCACTGGCTATAATACACATTTCACTGCTTATAACAAACTTTTTACTCTCTATAACATACTTTCCACTGTCTATAACAAATATTGTATATGCCTATAATAAACATTTCACTCTATAACATACTTTCCGCTGTCTATAACATACTTTCTACTGTCTATAACATAATTTCAGCTGTCTATAAAATACTTTCCGATGTATATAACATACTTTCCACTGTCTATAACATACTTTCTACTGTCTATAACATAATTTCAGTTGTGTATAAAATACTTTCCACTATCTATAACATACTTTTCACTGCCTATAACAAACTTTCCACTGTGTATAACATACTTTCCACTGTCTATAACAAACTTTCCTGTATTATTACACCAGAACATGCAGTATCGAAAGTATTTTATTAATATTTAGTGTGCTAGCATTTTATAAGCAGTAAAGATAAATGTCGTCTGACCAGAGTAAGTTTATTCCCAAAGAAATGTATGGCTGTAAAACATGGACACTAATAAAACAGTGGGAATTATAATTGTTTTTGTGGAAATGAGATGCTGCAGAAGAATATATACAATGTATATAGAACAATATATAAACAATATACAGAAAATATACATGGAACACATATATATATATATATTAATATGAATAGAAAATATCCATATAGAAAATATATAAGTAGAGCGTAAATGTACACTCGTAACATCATCTAATGCAGTATTTTATCTAGGTTGTTTTATTGTTCTATACATCTAATGCAGTATTTTATCTAGGTTGTTTTATTGTTTAATACATCTAATGCAGTATTTTATCTAGGTTGTTTTATTGTTTAATACATCTAATGCAGTATTTTATCTAGGTTGTTTTATTGTTCTATACATCTAATGCAGTATTTATCTAGGTTGTTTTATTGTTCTATACATCTAATGCAGTATTTTATCTATGTTGTTTTATTGTTTAATACATCTAATGCAGTATTTTATCTAGGTTGTTTTATTGTTCTATACATCTAATGCAGTATTTTATCTAGGTTGTTTTATTGTTTAATACATCTAATGCAGTATTTATCTAGGTTGTTTTATTGTTCTATACATCTAATGCAGTATTTTATCTAGGTTGTTTTATTGTTTAATACATCTAATGCAGTATTTTATCTAGGTTGTTTTATTGTTCTATACATCTAATGCAGTATTTTATCTAGGTTGTTTTATTATTCTATACACGTTCATTTTAACTTTTTTTGTTCTTCTGCATTACGTCTGTTGATTATACGTAGGGAGGTCTACACTTGATGTTTATACTGACAATGAGTAAAGAAAAATATGATGTTTCGTGAATGAAATATTTTTTTGTTGTGAAGCAAAATATAAATATAAATATTTGTTTGTTGTGAAGCAAAATATAAATATAAATATTTGTTTGTTGTGAAGCAAAATATAAATATAAATATTTGTTTGTTGTGAAGCAAAATATAAATAGAAATATTTGTTTGTTGTGAAGCAAAATATAAATATAAATAAATGCTTTATAATCATCTCGACAAGAGTCTATGAAGATATTTACTACAGCATATGACGAGTCTCACTAAGTTGGAAGGCTGGATCTAAGCACTCGTGAAAACACTGCCAGATCTAACTCTTCCAGCTCAGTGTGCTCGGTCACACCAACCAACAGCAATTTAGCCATTGTCAGAGGAGAGACGGGTTCCAGTATTAAGAGTTGTTTGTTTACTTAGATATTTTCCTGTTTAGCTGGCATACAATTTGTGTTTTCATATATTACTACAAACTCATACTTTTTAGACATACCTTTTTGGCAACTACGCATCAATATGGCTTCACTTTTCGTTCCAAGTATCGATAA
Source organism: Meghimatium bilineatum (assembly GCA_034231615.1). Classification (NCBI taxonomy): domain Eukaryota; kingdom Metazoa; phylum Mollusca; class Gastropoda; order Stylommatophora; family Philomycidae; genus Meghimatium; species Meghimatium bilineatum. Next base: position 4,940,885 of record CM067315.1, on the reverse strand, counting down.
CAACTATAAATGGTGGTAGCTTTCTGCGCTATGAAAAGTGGCTGCATGTCTGCTTACTAGTAAAAAAAAATGTTTGATCACTTTTTTCCTCTGTGGAATGGTGCAGCCAAAACCTCATCACTCGAGTTTTACAGTTATTATACAGGTGAAATCGTTGCTAATCTTTTATCCTTGTTGCTAGTTGAATATTCCAGTCCGAGAGGTTTCGCACCTGGGTCATTCGTTGAAACTTGACTAAACATGGGATAAAATTTGGTTAAACAAAATGTATCTATTATTTAGCTATAAGTGCAGTAAGCTATTTGACTGTAATAAACTGTAAGACCATCCAGGAACTAAAGCTGCAAGCAGCGGACCGCATCATATAGAGAAACAAAACCTCTGCCCTATGTGTCGCTTGTGGCACGAAAGGAACAAACTAACTAACTAAGCTATTTGAACCGCGGAGACTAGTTCAGATAGGTTAGATCAGAGCTGTACAACCACACACAAATTGTGGAGGTTACGCGTCAGATAAAACCAGTTGCCACAATCTCCAGTAGATATGTGATGATATCCAGCAGAGATGTGATGATATCCAGGAGAATGTGATGATATCCAGGAGAATGTGATGATATCCAGGAGAATGTGATGATATCCAGGAGAGATGTGATGATATCCAGGAGAGATGTGATGATATCCAGGAGAGATGTGATGATATCCGTGGGCAATTCTTGTCAATACTTCAGATGTTCGTCCAATCACTACCACCATAATTTTTAATGGTTAAAAACTGATATAACATATATGAACCAACGTCTGTGGTTGAAATCAGCGTACCTCATCAAAATAAGTCACATTTCAAAATAGGTAGAACATAAACGTTCGCCATATAAATGAACAAAATCTCTCTTATAATAAAACGCTTAGTTTATGCAAAGATAATTGCTTCCCCTTGTTCTGATTTATATTCTCGGTTGTTCCCCTTTGCTAAATTAAAATCTCGTGATTTGTTTCTTGAAATGTATAAGCCACGTTAACAGGAAAGTATCTTGTTATCTTGCATGTAATATAATAAATGTTATATGTCTATGATATAAACCATTTATAGTTTGTTATTATTATACTTATTCCATAAGAAAGGAAATAGTTAAATATGGCTGTTTGGTGAAATTAAAGTCCACTCTCAGGTGAGATACACCCGTTTCACCTTTTTTGTTACCTCTAATATTTTATGGTAGTGCGTCCTGATATAATCTAACTGGACTCTGCTGTCCAAAGAAGAGGTAAACTCATTAACTACCTACCTACATGTTTGACTGAAGAAGATGTTTTCGTTATACACTGAGTGCTTACGTCACACACATCATCATCATCATTATCGTCGTTATCGTCAGCATAAGCATCATTATTATCATTGTAGTAGTGACAGACTCAGTTCATGTTTTAACAGATATGGGTGGATTAACACACCCATGGGTGTGTTAAAACATGGGGCTGTTCAGGCATGGGTGGACTACACACATTGCATATTCTAATGCAGGGGTCGGGAACATTTTTGTCACATTTTGAGAGAGCCACATATTACACAACATATTTTGAAAAGTAATTCTGTAAGAGCCATCATCATCATCAAGTGCCGTCTCCGCAACGAAGGTTGGCTGCAACGTATCTCCAACATCTCCTGTCTCTTGTCTTAGTGGTACACTCTGCTATACTGTAACCTGTCCACCGTGTATTGTTACCCTCCAACTTGTATCTCTGCCTACCTCTTGCTCGCTTCCCTTTGACTTTACCCTCAAGTAAGGTCTTCAATAGGGTGTCATGTCTTTTAATGTGTCCAAAGTATTTTATTTACCTGATCTTTATTTCTCTTAGTAGTTCTTTCTTCATATTAAGTGTCTTTAGCACCACTTTATTTGTTTTCTTCTCTTTCCATTATGTTCTCCCTATTCTTCTATATACCCACATCTCAAAGGCATCAATTTTGCCTTCTAATTGTTTATTTAGTGTCCATGTTTCTGAGCCATACATTAATATGGAATAGATGTAGTATTTTATAATTCTCATTTTTAACTTGTTTGTAATTTGCTTAGATGTTACTATTTTCCTCATGCCATTGAAGGTACTTTTAGCCATTCCTATTCTCCTTTTAACTTCTGTTTCACATCTGCCATCATTTGTGACTATGTGTCCAAGATATTGATAATGTTTTCCTTGTTGTAGTTTCTCTCCCTATATGTTTATATTTACCTCCTGTTCTTCTGTGTCTTTGCTGATTGTTATGGTTTTTGTTTTTTGGATATATATATCCAGTCCATATTCATTACTTGATTTATTGACTTGATCTATTAGTCTTTGTAGTTCATGTTCACTTTCTGCCAAAAGAACAGTGTCATCTGCATATCTAATGTTGTTTATTATTTTCCCATTGATCTTGAGTCCTGGTATTTCTTCTATATTTTTAAAGATATTCTCTGTGTTGATATTAAATAGGCTTGGTGATAAAATGCATCCTTGTCTTACCCCTCTTCTTATTTCTATGTATGTAAAGTAGCTGTTTTCACACCTTATTAGCCATTAGCGTGAGAGCCATACATTATGTTTAAAACTTAAAAATTCAAGTAAATGTGTGCATTTTGTGTAATTTCAACACTAAAAGTACAATAATTATGTCTCTGAATTCTTTTTAATAACATTGTTATGCTGTTGCTAATCAATAATGAGTATTTCTTACCATTAATGTGACTTCTGATGCTGAGCTGCAGTAGACTTTAGCTCATTTGTAGAATGAAATATTGATATGCAATTAATATGTAGATCAAAGGAGTCTAAAGAAACATGTTTTTATAATCGAACATTTGCGAGCCAGATGCAGCCATCAATAGAGCTACATCTGGCTCGCGAGCCATGGGTTCCCGACCCATATTCTAATGTAAGAAGAATTATGTAGATTTACTGTCATAGACATGCGGGAGTAAGTGTTAATGAACGAGTCGACACATTGGCTTCAATAGCACCAATACTAACAGGATTAGTTATGGAAAAGAGTGACATATTGATATATCTACATGAATATTTAATATGTGAGGACATTATATATGATATGTGAGGACACTATATATGATATGTGAGGACATTATATATGATATGTGAGGACATTATACCAGAAGGGAATATGATATCGTGTCTTAAGGAATTTGGAATAACTTTCAGGGCGAGGAAAACAGGATGATTGAGAGGTTAAAAACTGTGTGTACCCGGTGTGCTATGGTAACCATCAGCATGCATACTCTTCGTGATGTTCTGGTAGAGACCGAACATCTACAAGTGTGTCCACAGTGCGTCAACGTCGATTCTTCTTCTCCTTCTTCAATGTTCACTCTCAAACTCTCGCTGGTTCTCTCATGCTCCCACTAGATATCTAGTAGGATGTATTCCAGAGAATGGAAATGCGCTGTGTCGCAGTTTTATTTCCACAATGGCCCGACACACTTGCTTTCGGCAGAAACGTCGTTTCAGAAAACTAAAATGAAACTAAACACACTACGGAGGCTTGAGCTTTAACAATAACAAAATAGTCGAGGTAATCCAGTATCCACGACCTCCGGAGATAAAAAATATTGTGCCCGTAATTTAGAATTATAGTTGTTGATTGGTGAGTTGATCCACAGATTCCTAGGTGCAAGGATATACCATCCTTGGATGCCACGCTTTCAAACTGGTATAATATATATATATTCTATATACACACACAGACACATTGTATTCTATATATACACACACAGGCACTTTGGTGGTTTTTTTCTGTATTCGTTGGCAAGATAAGTTTCTGGCACTATTTTCTCAATTTCGTTCTCATATTCCCAGTGAGTTTCTTCCGTAGCAGAACAATTGCCATGCTATATTTCCAGCAGGATATAATTTAGAGAACAAAAATGAGTTGTTTTGCAGTTTTATTGCGCTAAAGGGGCTGACACATCCGATTTCGACGGTTGTTTTGGCTATATCAAGAAACATAAAATCATGAGAGAATAAATTAATGGAAGTCACGATTGCCGGTAATAGGGAATAGTGTCGCCAAGACGACGATGGATAAGAAACATCTCATTATTTGAAAATACCCATAACCGCAGCAGGTCAATGTGCCCAGAATCGTGAAGTGTTCAGAACATCTATAAACAACATCTATAAACAACATCTATAAACAACATCTATAAACAACATCTATAAACAACATCTATAAACAACATCTATAAACAACATCTATAAAGAACATTCGTAAAGAACATCTATAAACAACATTCGTAAAGAAGACAACTTTCTGGAAAGAATATGCTTTATATCAGAACATTTACTATTTGTTAATTATAAAATATTTGTAAACAACAGGAGATGGACCGCTGGACCACTATTTCAAAAGGGAGAGTACTATATGCAGACATGTCCCAACCAAATCCACACGACATACGGTAAAGACCAAACCATAATATTTAGGCTGCGAACAACACACGTAAAATTTAACAAAGACATACATTAACCATACATTCACTTCAACCACTGCAACAGACAAGTAGAGTAAACAGTAAAACACAACCAGAGCGGGAGAAAATATGATCTACTGAGACGGCACGACTTTCAGACTTGAGGGGTTCCATGGATGACATGAAGCGAATCACACAATTCATTGAAGCTATTGGTGCTGTAACCTGATATCTGACTGAAGAAAGAAGAAGAAGAAGAAACACAACCTTATTGAATACCATGGAAACACGAATATTTTGAAGCCCACTATACCACCAAACCTCTCAATCACTAACGCACTCTGTACAGATAAAATTTAGCTAAAGAAGACAAGCGCCTACAACAACCTGATACAGGGAAGAAAGAGTGAAAACTCACAATCCTGGGAATTAGAGAAGTACTACGTATTCAATAATAGAACCCAACAAATCTGTAACAGCGCGCTATACCACGACCAACTAGATACACATATTTCATGCTTGATTCTAGATATCTCTGCGGCTAAACACAGCGTGGCGTGTGATCGTATTGTGTATATCTGTAACTGGAGACACATCAGATTAGCCCTTATCATCTTGTGTTACAGGCAATCTCATATCTAGCTGTGTCGGATGGGACAGACATCTCTCTCAAATTCAGGGCAAAGTGGTTCATAACATTCACAATTTTATTATGTATCCTTCATTGACATCAATTTCTTTCATTGTCCCTTTAAATATTATATATATATATATATATATATATATATATATATATATATATATATATATATATATATATATATATATATATATATATATATATATTTATTTATATATATTCATTCATTTTCCCTTTGCGCTGATGTTAGCGCATAGGGCAGAGGTCAGATCTCTCCAATTCTGTCTGTTCAAAGCTATTTTGTGCAGTTCTTGAACAGTATGAATATTGGTTGTTTTACTTTCTCTAAGTATTGTTCTTCTGAGTGTTTCTTTTGGTCTACCCCTTGCTCTTTTGCCTGTAGGTATCCATTCAAGAGATTGGTGGTGTATTCTGTTGGTGTCTGCATGTAGGACATGCCCGATGTAGTACCAACAGCGTTTTCTGATAACATCTGTGATGAAATTTTGACGTGTCTCTTCTCTGATTTTATAATTCCATTTGAATTCACTCCAATGGGTGTTAGTTATCCTACGAAGACATTTGTTCTCGAAACTCAGTAATTTCTTTTCTGAAGATAAAGAGCTTTTCCAGCTCTCACATTCATATGATAGCATCGGAATAACGCATGAATTAAATAAGCGCATTTTCGTTTTCGTGCGTGTGCTGATTGACTTTGACTTCCAGATAGTAGACAGTCTGTTAAATGCACTATATATACAGTACAATATTACTTTATATATGTTTTTTTCAGTGCCAAATACGGTGTACTAGGACCGAAACCTGTACACTCGAGTTTGAGCGATGCTAGTTGGTGTGTAGTTCGTGTATGTTGTTGAGACTCATAGTCATAAATTCTTTGATGATTGTTTTGTGAAGAGTTTATCATAGTCGATTTTACTTTTGGTTTTCACATCTTATATCCATTTTACTGCTTGCAGTAACAGTCTAGTTTCGTTCATTCTAAATGTATGTTCTATTTACGTCGACCGTTATCTTCTTTTTCTGTAGAAATATATGATTGTTTGGTTCTGTAGAAATATATGATTGTTTGGTTCTGTAGAAATATATGATTGTTTGGTTCTGTAGAAATATATGATTGTTTGGTTCTGTAGAAATATATGATTGTTTGGTTCTGTAGAAATATATGATTGTTTGGTTCTGTAGAAATATATGATTGTTTGGTTCTGTAGAAATATATGATTGTTTGGTTCTGTAGAAATATATGATTGTTTGGTTCTGTAGAAATATATGATTGTTTGGTTCTGTAGAAATATATGATTGTTTGGTTCTGTAGAAATATATGATTGTTTGGTTCTGTAGAAATATATGATTGTTTGGTTCTGTAGAAATATATGATTGTTTGGTTCTGTAGAAATATATGATTGTTTGGTTCTGTAGAAATATATGATTGTTTGGTTCTGTAGAAATATATGATTGTTTGGTTCTGTAGAAATATATGATTGTTTGGTTCTGTAGAAATATATGATTGTTTGGTTCTGTAGAAATATATGATTGTTTGGTTCTGTAGAAATATATGATTGTTTGGTTCTGTAGAAATATTCCATATATCAAAATGTTCTGGAATGTATTATTTGCCGTGTAGACATTTTAAACTACGTACGAGAAGAAGAAGAAGATTATATATATATATTTTTGGTTGCATATCCTATTCAAAACGTAGCTATCAACCCATCATTTGTTGGCTGTGGTGACTTTCTAGGCAATATATACGTTCAGTAGTTTGTCATTGTTTTTTGAACGGTCTCGATGCAGAATTGCCTGTGGCGGGGATAGAACTCGGTACCTTGGCGGTAACAGACGCGCTCTGTACCACGTCGTCACAGAGCCGGACTATACCTGACATTTACCAGACTGTGTAAATACGGTCTAAATAGCATAATCATTATTTATTCTGATTTTTTTTAGCCACATTCTTCTCATTTAAGAAGTCATATTTACGATCTAGTTGACCAACTGGGAGGTAGTGGAAACCATATTATAACCAGAAAAAGGGAGATAGTGGAAACCATGTTAGAACCAAAAAAGGGAGATAGTGGAAAACATGTTAGAACCCCAACAAGGGAGATAGTGGAAACCATGTTAGAACCAGAAAAGGGAGATAGTGGAAACCATGTTAGAACCAAAAAAAGGGAGATAGTGGAAACCATGTTAGAATCAGAAAAAAGGGAGATAGTGGAAACCATGTTAGAACCAAAAAAATGGAGATAGTGGAAACCATGTTAGAACCAGAAAAAGGGAGATAGTGGAAACCATGTTAGAACCAAAAAAAGGGAGATAGTGGAAAACATGTTAGAACCCCAAAAAGGGAGATAGTGGAAACCATGTTAGAACCAGAAAAGGGAGATAGTGGAAACCATGTTAGAACCAAAAAAAGGGAGATAGTGGAAACCATGTTAGAACCAGAAAAAAGGAGATAATAGAAACCATGTCAGAACCAGAATTGCAACCAAAAAAAAAAAAAAAAAAAAAAAATACACCAAAAACAAGTTAGAATTCAGAAAATAATACTAATAATTCTCACAAATAATATTTAAAAAAAAACAACATAGAAACCACAGAAGGTGGCTATTAGTACAGGAAGAATACAAGACAGGCAGGTAATAGTAAATGAAGAATAAAAGGCAAACATAACAGCAAGAAAAGCATACTAGAAAATTGAATATCCATGGGGGTCTTTGTTACCTCTAATATTTTATGGTAGCGTGTCCTGATATAACCTAATTGGACTTTGTTGTCTGCTGATTGAAAGGGGCACACCTCCCCACAAGAGAGGCAAACTCATTAACTACCTACTACCAAGAAAAGCATACACGCACACAAAAAAAGTGTCATCACTTATATAAAGAAGAGAAAGAAATATGAGTATATATGTTATATATAAAACTAGATGTTTTATAACCAAAGAAGTGCAGAGCAAAACTTCAGATGACAAACAAGAAAAAATAAAGGGCTCGAAAAGAAAAACACGCAAACAAAAACTATCCAGATACTTTAAGAGGTTTGACAAAAGTTGACGTCAACAACTGCAGTTTTTTGTTCGTGTGTACTAATTAAATTGTTTGAATATGAATAAATTTGCAGCAAAAAATAAAATAAAATAATATAAATAAAAAAAGAGATATACTTGATTTTAAAAAAAAGTCCTTTTCCAGCTACAAAATTGTTTAGACGGAAGAAAGATGAAAACAAATGTCATTTTGGTAAAAAAAAAAAAAAGTATTAGCAATTTGGAGATTGGTTGGTGGCGCTAAAAATTGTCATAAAATTGTGGTGGTAGTTAATTGCCAATCCATTTAGCGAGTTACTCTCGTTTCACAGAGGATATTAATCCTGTTAGGTTATATCGTCAAAATATATCGAGATTTTAACCATCAAAATATAGCGGAGGGAGCGGTTGAATTAATCCAGTCACGAAAACCTCATCAAAACAAAAATACATTGCGAGACACTACAAGATCATCAATCAATCAATAAATCCGTAACCCTTCAGGATCGTAGGAGTACCACATTGGATGCTTCAGCACACAGAGTCATCCAGCGAATTCTATCCTCATCGATGCGGATGAGTGTCGTAATATCTTGCCCTGTCCATTCCTTAATGTTGTCTGTCCATGCTTTTATTTTACCTCCTCTGCTCCTTCCACCCTCGACAGTTCTCTGTAGTAATGTTTTTGACAAGGAATCGTGCCTGCATACATGTCCGAACCATGCTAGTTTTCGTCGTTTCACTATTGAAAGCAATGGTTCCTGAACACCTGCACACATCTCTACTTTATTTCTTACGTACACATTGGTCTTATGTTCCCTATAGGAAATTCGTAGAATTCGTCTGCAGCATTAGATCATATGAAACACGATCATATGAGACATCCGATGGATAACTAAATATACCGCAGCGTTTAGTTTAATCTTGGTTACTTCCCTTTGACCAATTCTGAGTTGTTTTTTTATTCCGCATATTCTTGAGTAAGACAAGGATGATGGAAAAATATAGGAAATTTAGCACGTGTCATAGTTCGACAACAAAATATAAAAAAACTGTCCACATAATGGACAGCACTGTTATCTGTCATATGTATGTGAGATTGTAGACATGATTTGAACCTGATCCCATTCAGCTGACACCAATTCTCATGTGATACCTTCTGACTGTTTCAATAATTCATCAAAATTTCCAATAATAGTATTCATTTCGCCCATGTGTTACCGGGGCCCGAAAGGAGAGCAAAGAATAGCAACACTGTTTACCTTCCACATATGTCGTGACTAAGGAGGTTATGGGATGGAGTTGTCTGTCCCATCCCATATATGGCCCAAAGCCATGCTGAAGTCAGATGTGTCAGGCCGAAAGGCGCATATATCGCAGCAATGATGTAAACCATGACACAACGCATTCCGCTCTCCGGACTACATCCTGCTAATCTGCAGGAGTTTGAGAACGAACGTAGAATAAGAAGAAGAAGTATTCATTTAAACTTATATATTTAGCTCAGTTGTTTATGCGATAGAATTTTGTTCGAATAATCTAAGTTCAATTCCCAGTTCATCTTGGGATATTTTAAAAACATCAACGGCTACTTGGTCGACGCAGCCTAAACAAAATGGGTACCACAGCTTCTGGAAAGTAAAGGAAGTAGACTTTACGCGGATTTCATCATCCCTTGGGATACCGTTGGTAATGAAAAAATACGGGGCTAACACCGTTTTCGCAAATATACCCCAATGGCGTGGGAAAGGTAACCCTTTAGTTAGTTGATTATCCTCATTGCACATCGAACCATTGGCCAATACGTGCTCGAATCTCCTCCTCAAGATATACATCAACGAACAGAGACTTACCACACCTATTGTGTATTGGGTGACCAGCGACTGACCACACCTACTGCATGTTGGGTGACCAAACTTCTCTAGATACCTGCATAATGTTCTTAGTTAGCCACTGCCATGCAAAAAAATAGAATTCGCCATCATTAAGTGTCGTCTCCACAACAAAGGTGGTTGCAATGACTTGGTCATGTACTCTGTTAGTCTGTAACTTGTCCATCTCGTGATGTATCTCTCCCATTCGTATCGCTGTCCACCTCATTCTCCCATCAAATTACTACTATCTAAAGGCATGTCACTACAAGCTGATTGATTCTGACAAGAGAATGTCTGCACAGATGCAGGAAACTCAGCAGTACGGACGAAGATCTTTAAAGAGTGCAATTTCCTGTCAAAAATTTGTTACACTAAAGGACACACTTTCTTCTCATGTACTGGGAAAACTGGTGGTTGGTGCAGTTAAAGACCACCATAAAGGACATCTACGCTACGGCTCCGGCTAACACGTTAAGGAAGGCTATTCTAGTCACCAGATTCAAACAAAATGTGCAGTCAGAACATCACAGAGATAATAGGTATCACACCATGCATCGAATATACATAGAAACAACAGATAAAATGGTTTGGACATCTTATGAAGATGAACGATCAACTTCCCATAAAAGCTTATAGAAAGATGGAATCAGGTTAAAGAGCCAAGGGAAGACCTAGGAAAAGATGGATAGACAACATCGAGACCATCCTGAATAAACATGAGTACAGCTCAACTAGAACAACACACATGGCTCTGGAATGTAGGCTACATCTCCTTCAAAAACACCTTCGCGTGAGTGTGGAAGTTACAACAACACCACCTGGGATAGACAATAGACAAAAAATTATTCCAACTCTCGGCGGTGTGCACCAACTCTCAGCAGTGTGCACCAACTCTCAGCGGTGTGTACCAACTCTCAGCAGTGTGTACCAACTCTCAGCGGTGTGCACCAACTCTCAGCGGTGTGCCTTAATTTTCAGCGGTGTTCATCAACTCTCAGGGGTGTTCATCAACTCTCATTGGTGTGCACCAATTCTCAGCGGTGTGCACCAACTCTCAGCTGTGTGGACCAACTCTCATTGGTGTGCACCAACTCTCAGCGGTGTGCACCAACTCTCAGCGGTGTACAATGCTTGGAGAAGAATCCCCTTACTCAGAGGGGATTATTTCTTTAACATTTCGTCTTCTTCTTCTTCTTCGTTCGTTCTCAAACTCCTGCAGATTAGCAGGATGTAGTCCGGAGAACGGATGCGTTGTGTCATGATTTACAGCATTGCTGCAATATCTGCGCCTTTCGGCCTGACACATCCGACTTCAGCATGGCTTTGGGTCACTGACCCTATATGGGATGGAACAGCCAATTCCATCACATAACCTCCTTAGTCGCCTCTTACGACATGCATGGAAGGTAAACAGTTTTGCTATTCTTTGCTCCCTTTCGGGCCCCGGCAACACACGGGTGAACTTTAATATTTAAAAATAGATACAAAATTGTTACAAAGCACATACAAAACAGACAAAAACATCATACAAGCCACACAAAACGCATACAAAACAGTCACAAAAAAGACGAAAAACAGATACTAAATTGTTATAAAACAGTTCCGAACATATCAATTGCAAAAGAATTATTTTTTAAAGAAATAATGTAATTATGGTGAAGTTACGTTATTAAGTAGCCGTGAAATATTTCTGAAATAATTTTCAAATGATTGACAGTATACGAAACAAGAGGCCCTGGAAAGACACGATAACCAACTGCACACGGCATGGACTATAAGAAACGATATTAAGTAGTTATGAAATATTTGTGACATAATTTTCCAGCACAATTATTTATTTCTAACTAATATGCAGCCCGTGTACTTGTCAGGGCTTGCGGTACAGGCACGATTTTACACTTTGACCCGACGATTTGTTTCGCTATGACTTCGCATTTCTTTAGCTATCTTTTTGACGACTGAAAAACTGGCAAACACAAGATTTCTTATCTTGAATTGACAAACCTGGTGAACATTTTGTAGCTACATTAGTGTTGTTTTACTAAAGTTCGCAAGTTTTCATTGTCTGTTCAAAATGTTTTAAGTACACGATAGGGAGTCTAAGATGCAAAAAGTTAGGCTCCGGCAATTAGATACAATAACCAAGAATAAAGAGAGTATCTGACTAAAAAGGCGAAGGCTATGGTAACACATAAGAGCAATACTATGATTAATTGTAAGGAATGATTTGTTACGAAAAAGGAAGTCTAATTAATATTAGAATATTGATGAATACAATTGATGAATAAAAGGTGGATAGATAGTGTATTAGAGACACTCGGAAATATAACAGCAGAAGAGGCAAATAGAAGGGCAAAAGACAGTACACTCACTCTCCCCTCAACACCGAAAGGTACATGAGGACAGAAATAAGAAGATGAATACAATGAATTACAAACATGGAAAACATCCTCATATATAAAGAGAAATAAGACTTTGCTTAAATCGTAGAAGTTAACCGAATACGGATATGTCAGACAATTGGTGCAACAACAAAAACGACGACACAGCGCATTTACATTCTCTGGACTACATCCAACTGGAAGTCGTGTAGACCTATTGTCCTGTTGCAAGAGAGATTCAACGGGAATTTGAGAATGAACACTGAAGAAGAAATTGTAGAATGCTCAAAACAAAACCATAAAAGTTATTCAACTGACTGCCCCAACCAGGCTGCATAGTTCCCCATAGGATACCAAAACAAGTCACACGATAGTCCTTTAAGGACTACCGTTGCAACCCTGCTGGGTTATACAATTATAGATAGCTCCAACCATCCAGTCACACAAAAACAAAAGCCGTAACCAATCTGGTTACGTAAAGTCTGGTTATGTAAAGTCTGGTTAGGTATAGTCTGGTTATGTAAAGTCTGGTTACATAAAGTCTGGTTACATCAAATCTGGTTACATAAAGTCTGGTTATGTAAAGTCTGGTTACATAAAGTCTGGTTACATCAAATCTGGTTACATAAAGTCTGGTTATGTAAAGTCTGGTTACATAAAGTCTGGTTACATAAAGTCTGGTTACATAAAGTCTGGAAGTCTGTTATGTAAAGTCTGGTTATGTAAAGTCTGGTTACGTAAAGTCTGGAAGTCTGTTATATAAAGTCTGGTTATGTAAAGTCTGGTTACGTAAAGTCTGGTTATGTAAAGTCTGGTTACATAAAGTCTGGTTATATAAAGTCTGGTTACATAAAGTCTGGTTATATAAAGTCTGGTTACATAAAGTCTGGTTATGTAAAGTCTGGTTAGGTATAGTCTGGTTACATAAAGTCTGGTTACATAAAGTCTGGTTACATAAACTCTGGTTACATAAAGTCTGGTTATGTAAAGTCTGGTTACATAAAGTTTGACGCATTTTCATTGTCTAGACTACATCCCGCTGGAAAGTTAGTAGAACAATTTCCCTGCTACACAAGAGAGATCCAACGGGTGTTTAATATTGAACGCCGACGAAAACTAAGAATTAGGTAGAACAATAATATGTTAATTGTTTCGTAGCTTATATCTATTAGAAGTTTCTTTAGACATAACGATCTTGTTAAAGGTAGAGTAAGACTTATGTAATGATAACGAATACAGCTACTTGTTCTGAGTCCATGTTCACGCCAAACAGAAGTGTCTTAGAAATCAATGGGTAGAGAGAACTCAAGTTAGGGCAGATACGCAAAAATGCAGGCTGTTTTAGATAACTTATCTCATTTCTATAGGGACAAAGGTTTAGCGTTTAGGTTTTTTTAATTTCTTTTCTAACGAACTAGCCTAGGCAGTAGTAGCATTTGTAATTTCATTATAGATAAGTGTTATGTCTTTTATCAATTTAAGGCAGCGTTTCAAATGCTGGGTGATAAGATTGTTGAGTGATAAGATCAGCTGACAATTATTCGCCTCGCAACTTGAGTCAGCACGTTTTCAGAATTACTCACCTTACCTTTAAACAAAAAAGTCCTTTTTTTATTATTTAGATGCTGGGTGATCGTAATAGATAAACTTGTTGCACACGTTGCGAGGCGAATAGGTGCCAGCTGGACGGACATGGTTAAAATCTCGTTTACTGCTTTGATTTTGTCTGACTCCTCGACTCTTCCTCATTTATCTTATTTATTTACCAATTATAAGAAGAAATCTGAAATTTATTGGTCACATAGAGAAAGTCATATAAAGAGAGTCATATAAAAAGAGTCATATAAAGAGAGTCATATAAAAGAGTCACGTAAAGAGAGTCATATAAAGAGAGTCATAAATAGAGTAATATAAAGAGAGTCATAAAAAGAGTCATAAAAGAATCATATAAAGGACTGACATTTAAAGAGAGACATATAAAGAGACATATAAAAAGTCATATAAAGGGAGTCGCACATGTTGGAAAAACACCATTTTAATTACTTGTCAGATATCATAGCTCCGTTGTGGGGCTCTGAGAGAGAGAGAGAGAGAGAACGAGAAAGAGAGAGCGTGAGAGAGAAATAACCAATACATTACAAATATGAGTAAACTCAGGGGAGAACATTGATTGAGTCTGTCTAAATCTGTGAAATTTAGTTTGTTACAAAAGGCAATAGTTCATCATCAAATTCAGTAGAGATGCATAGCTGAAACGGGAATTTGATCATTGCTAAATCCGGTGGAGTTTGGTTAGCTAAGAATGCCCGTGGTATGTCGTTAATTACGGTGGAGGTTGGTTACATAAAATAACCGTTAATTACGGTGGAGTTTGGTTACATAAAATAACCGTTAATTACGGTGGAGTTTAGTTACATAAACATATCATCAGTTAATGTTTCCTAAAAGTTCATGCTTTTGAATTACTATTCAATGTCCGTTTTTGTGTCCGAATCTGTAGTGGAATTGTCAATGCGTTTTTGTGTTCGAATCTGTAGTGAAAGTGTACAATCGCATCTCGGGCGGTCAAGGTACAAGATTCACGTCCCGACGCCGGAAACTGTGCATCCGAACCGTTCAGAAAGTAATGGCACCCTACTTAACGTATTAATATTACCTAGAAAATCACTATACTCAGAAATCGCGTATCGATCGCTACGCCCCACATGGGATATGCAAGTAACTGAGTTATTTGTTTGATATAGCTGTTGTGACACTGAATTTTTTGATATAGCTGTTGTGACACTAAATTGTGTGATATAGCTGTTGTGACACTAAATTGTGTGATATAGCTGTTGTGACACTAAATTGTGTGATATAGCTGTTGTGACACTAAATTGTGTGATATAGCTGTTGTGACACTAAATTGTGTGATATAGCTGTTGTGACACTAAATTGTGTGATATAGCTGTTGTGACACTAAATTGTTTGATATAGCTCTTGTGACACTAAATTGTTTGATATAGCTGTTGTGACACTAAATTGTGTGATATAGCTGTTGTGACACATAATTGTTTGATATAGCTGTTGTGACACTAAATTGTTTGATATAGCTGCTGTGACACTAAATTTTGGTAACCGAATACTAACTGTCAACGTCGTATTTCGTAAAATGTATTTACCTAAACAATAATGACCCCTTACTCAAACCTGAAGAGACTACATTCATTTATCTCTAGACCTACTGAAGGAGTAATCTTTTCGGAAAGACCCAAAGATCGCGCAATCAACAATTGACCGGGACTCTACATACACTGGGATGGCTGCTGGAAAGATCACTTATGGAAGTGTTGCGTGTGCTGTGATGTTAGCTTCTAATGAAGAATCAAGAACCCGCAGACTGGAGACGAAAATTTCGTGGTTCATCTCATCACCAAACACGCAGACAATATTCCCCAAAATCTCATTTGGTTCTGAACACGTATTTATTCAACTCTTATGATTAAAGTTTAAGGAAATCGTTTTCTATTTAGAACTGCTTAACATCACTTGTTATTTTTAATGTAATTTTTTAAAATAATTATAATTTAAAAAAATAAAATAAAAACGATAAATTATTTGTATACACGTGTGTACATGAGAGGTTACACATTTCTTCATGTGTATCTGTTCTCAAACTCCTAGTAGCTATCGCGATGTAGTCCATATTTGTTCTCAAACTCCTGGCAGTTATAGCGATGTAGTCCATATTTGTTCTCAAACTCCTGGAAGTTATAGCGATGTAGTCCATATTTGTTCTGAAACTCCTGGCAATTATAGCGATGTAGTCCATATTTGTTCTCAAACTCCTGGCAGTTATAGCGATGTAGTCCATATTTGTTCTTAAACTCCTGACAGTTATAGCGATGTAGTCCATATTTGCTCTCAAACTCCTGGCAGTTATCGCGATGTAAGTTCAGAGTCAAAGTCCTGGTAGTTATCGCGATGCATTTTAGACAATAGAATATTTCGTTGTTTACAGCTTGGCTAAGATATTGTAGACCGGTTCTGTGTCATAGTGGTAGAGTGTGCGCCATGGACAGTCAAGGTACACGTTCAAGCCTTGACACAGGCAACTTTATATCCGGACAGTTCGGAAAGTAGTGGCAACCTACTGAAGTATTTATATTGACAAAAAAATCACCACATAAAATATTTCTGGGTTGATCGATAAAAAAACGTTAAAAAAAAGTTATCTTGTAATTTTATATTTTGTAAGCTTTAGGACCAGTGTATAAAATAATTGTAAATTAGCCTGGTTGGTCAGTCAAGATAGCGTGACAAGCCAGATTTAGGCCATCTTTTGCTCATCAGCGTTCTAAACCATGCAACTCAAGATTTCATGGTCACGTTTTCGAAACATAATTTTTAACAATTTTATAAAACTATATTCTTATCTTAAACTTCATTTGAAAAAAATATCTAGTTTATTAGCATTGAATATACCGACAACAGTGGTATTGTGATAAGGCAGGTCAAGGGTTATTGGAAGATCTCTTTCCCGGCAGGCGAAGGGGTATCAAGTACATAAATAGATGGAACTTTGGTGTTGTTTGTCAATTGAAGAACGAAATACAAATATTCAAGCACACATTTTCATGCTACGCTGTCTAAACAATATGCATGAACCCCAGTTGTTAACTTCTAAAAAAGAAATCAGGTGTGTTTGTGCGTGATAAGAGCTTCATGGCGTCGATCTGTCGTATCAAAATGGCAAGGTCCAAAATGGATCATCGCTGGACGTTATCAGTTACTTGCTTGAATTCAAGGCTTAAGGACTGAAGTTCACTTCATGCGGTAGTAATCATTTCAAACGTGGGACAAGACAGGGCACTTCGTGTAGCAATTATGGAAGTTTCTAGTTTCTGCAAAGAAATTAGATCTTTACCTGAGTATAAAATATCTACTATTGTTTTTGCTAAAATATTGTAGATAGTTATTTGTTTTGGTTTCTTTTGAATTTTGCTTTCATTTAAAATGTAGTTATCAACTATTTGATATAATGATATTAATACATATAAATAATTGATACGTCAGTTATCTGTGATAGGAAATTATGAAAAAAAAAAGTTACACAAACAGGAAACGTTAGTTCTTGATTATCAGTTTCACTTGTGGGTTAATAAATAGTCGGTGAAGTGAGAATGGGTCAGGGGAACGCTCTAATGTTACTTAGTTATAGTAAGTCTATAGCAACTTTTGAAGGGGTAATGCCTATAGCAAGTTATAGCTTGTTAGTTATAGCAAGTTATAGCCTGTTAGTTATAGCAAATCTATATCAAGTTATAGCCTGTTATAGAAAATCTATAGCAATTTATAGCCTGTTAGTTATAGCAAATCTATATCACGTTATAGCCTGTTATAGAAATACTATAGCAATTTATAGGATATTAGTTATAGCAAGTCTATAGCAACTTATGAAGGGGCAATACCTATAGCAAATTATAGCCTGCTAGTTACAAGTTATAGTCTGTTAGTTATAGCAAATTATAGTCTGTTATAGCAAATCTATAGCAAATTATAGGATATTAGTTATAGCAAGTCTATAGCACGTTATATTCTGTTAGTTATAGCACGTTTATAACATGTGACATTCTTTGCAGAACGTCATCTTTGCCGTGGATACTCTGAACGCCTCTCTGTCCCGGGCAAGCAGGCCTGCATTGGCCAGAGAAATGTGCATACATTCTTCGATGTCGCTGGTCCATCGTTTTCTTTGTCTGTTTCTACTTCTCCAAGTCCTTGTCTCCGCAGCCACATGTTGCCACTGAGAAACCACATGATCTTAAAAGGGTTACTTTTATGTCGTTATTACAACTTTGCCATAGCTTTCTCATTTGTGTTAATTTGAGTGCTGCAATTGCGAGTCTTCTTCTAATCTCGACTGAACAATCTCCAGAATTGTTTATATTTGCTCCCAGATATTCGAATTTGTTTACACATTCTAGTTCTACATTGTCTATGTTGATTATTGGTTTGATCTTTGTTTTGTCTGTGGTCATAATTTTTGTTTTCTGTGCGTTTAGATATAGATTTTGGATCTCGCTGTATTTCTTTGTTGTTGTGATTAGCTGTTTCAGTCCCATAGGAAGTGTAGTAAGGATCAAAATAAAGGGTCATAGAGGGTCAAAGTGATCCACAAGTATTGCTGTAGTCGGTTATGTCAGGTCAAAAATATAGCAGCTATCGCAGTCAAGCTGTAAACCATTTTACAACGAATTCCGTTCTACGGTCTACATCCTGCCAATCTGCAGGATTTTTAGAACGAACGCAGAAGAATAAGAATATTATTATTACTGTTCACTCTTGTATTAGCGGGCACATATTATTGAAATGGGAGTAAGGTATAGAATCAATCTCGTCCACTATACATGTTGCAAGAGTAGATTAAGAATATTGGGCGTGGTGTTGGCTATCTCACCAAACTGTCTCGACTGTTATGGAACCGGCCGAAAATCCACTTTTAGACTGTTGGGAGAGAGTACACAATTTTATCTGGAATATTGTCATAATTTGACACAGTAATGGGAATTTCTATGAAGAAGTCAGAAGGAGGTTGCCTATCGCGTCAAAGAAGCTGAAAAACATATGACTGAGCTGCTGCAAAACAACAAAACTAACATTCCTAAGAACTTGCATATTACCAATGGAAATATATGGGCCTGAATCCTTGACAATCACCAACAAAGTAAAAAAATAAAATAGCAGCAGCAATAGCAAAACTACAATATTTTGGCCACGTGAAACGCCATGATGGCCTAGAGAAAACCATAATGGAGGGGATGATGCCAGGGAAACAAGCAAGAGACATACCAAGAAGAAAATGGACGCAAGGCTTCAAAGATCACCTGAACATGATAGCAACAGAAGCAGAAAGACTGGCTCAAGATCGACAGAAGTTTCAAAAGTCTGTGATAATGGTACAACCTGTTCAGGATATGATACCTGATGATGATGATGGTTGAGATCATTTAGGACCTGGGAGTATGGCTATAAATCATAGAGGTTGTAACAAAGGAGGCTATGACGATGGAAGTTGTGACGAGGGAGGCTATGGCGATGGAGGTTGTGACGAGGGAGGCTATGGCGATGGAGGTTGTGATGATGGAGTTTGTGACGACAATGAAATGGCTTGTTTTGCAAAGTGTTAAATCTTCTTCTTCTTCATCATTCTTCAGTCAGATATCAGGTTACAGCACCAATAGCTTCAATGAATTGTGTGATTCGCTTCAGGTCATCCATGGAACCCCTCAAGTCTGGAAGCAGTGTCGTCTCAGTAGGCCATATTTTCTCCCTCTCTTCTTGGTAGAGTGATGCAAAGTGTTAAATGGTGCAAAGTGTTAAATGGTGCAAAGTGTTAAATGGTGCAAAGTGTTAAATGGTGCAAAATGTTAAATGGTGCAAAGTGTTAAATTATGCAAAGTGTTAAATGATGCAAAGTGTTAAATGGTGCAAAGTGTTAAATTATGCAAAGTGTTAAATGATGCAAAGTGTTAAATGGTGCAAAGTGTTTAATGATGCAAAGTATTAAAATGCATGTTTTCCGGCAGACTCTAATATGTGTCTAGGGTATATTGTAACATATAAAATAAAGTGTCTAATAACGTGTCTAATAAAGTGTCTAATAAAATTACAATACAGTAGTTGCTAAACTAGATAGAATAATACATTAGGAAAGGAGTAGGTATAATATCATGTATTGAGAATATCGAAAGACAGCAGGTGAAATAGTTCGGTCACCTTATGAGAAGGAACTGTAATTCAAATACCTATAAGAGCATACAATAAAAGAATATCTGCGCATAAAACCATAAAACCAGGTAGACCAAGAAAACGGTGGTTAGAAAACATCAAGATAGAGACTAGAACAAACATGGACTCAACACAACTAAGGCGAAACATCTGGATTTGGAAAGACAACTGAGGTTCCCACCGCTACGTTTAACGACAAGTGTGGATGCTCTATCAACCATTATTCACATGTGGACGGACAATAGATCACCTGGGACAGACAATAGATCACCTGGGACAGACAATAGACCACCTGGGACAGACAATAGATCACCTGGGAACAGACAATAGACCAGAGTGTGAAGATGATGTGCTGACGACTAGCTATCTAAAAATGTGGTTCTCTACTATTTTGACCCTGACACCTTCTGGAACAAATTTTCTTTCTTGGCCCCTCTGTTGCGTTAAATAAATAATTAAATGACTTGCTTACAAGTCATAGGGCTTTTTATTCTTTATTGCTATAATTCTTGCTATTTATTGCTATAATTCTTGCTATTTATCGCTATAATTCTTGCTGTTTATCGCTATAATTCCTACTGTTTATGGCTATAATTCTTGCTATTTTATTGCTATAATTCTTGCTATTTATTGCTATACTTCTTTCTATTTATCGCTATAATTCTAGCTATTTATCGCTATAATTCTTTCTATTTATGGCTACAATTCTAGCTGATTATACTTTCAGTAGTTACCTTCCGGTGCGCTTCCCCCTTGAACGGGGCGATTTTACTCAAACTTTACTGTTTTCATAGCCCTTCGCGTCAATTCTCAGTGGTCCCCTATGTGCCACATATCGCACATGGAGAACCACACATCTAAAACTTGTCTTGAGTTTGCAAGAAAGATGTATAGAAATCCTTTCTGGTGTAGAAGATAGTCCGGCTTGTGACGTTCTATACAAAATCCACAAATGTGCTACTGACGTTATACACAACAACCACAATCAGGACACCTGGGACTTGCGAAAGCCATTGAAAATTTCCAATGAAGATTATGCCATTGTGGAGCTAAAAATAAAACTTACCTATCGGCAAGGGAAACATATGTGACACACGAGTATTCCCTCGGGATTCTACCACCACCACCATCATCAAGAACAATAACAACATCACCATCACCGTCATCATCAACATCAATAACATTATCATCAACATCAATAACAACATCATCAACATCAATAACAACATCATCAACATCAATAACAACATCATCAACATCAATAACATCATCAACAAAACATCATTATCGCTGTCGTCGTTGTCGTCTTCCTATGGTGCATGCCGTGTGGCGTTGGTTATCATGTCTTTTCACAGCTTTCTATTTCCTGTGCTATCAGTTATTTCCGATACCTATGTTCTCCCATGCCACAATGCCAGGTTGTCAAACATTTTCTCTCTTTGTCTTCCCCTACCTCTCTTGTTCTTCAATTTGCCTGTTGTTACAATGTGTTCAATCTTTCCTATTGTCATGATGTATCTAAAAAATGTACACTCTCCCTTATCACTATCATCATGTATCACTATACTAATCGTATTATTATTATTATTATTATTATTATTATTATTATTATTATTATTATTATTATTATTATTATTATTATTATTATTATTATTATTATTAATAATATAAAAATAAAAATGCTATGACAGTATACTTTTTTATAATTGCAGCGTAGATTTTATCATTTCAATACCAGAAGACAGGTATGAAGGTATCTGTTTAAGGTATATGTTCAACCAAGACAGGTATGAATGTACCTATTGAATATACCTAGTTGGATGTTAATATATTTAATACGTGGTCGAACAAGGAAGGGATAAGTTGTACAGGTGCGACTTACAGGTGTGACTTACAGGTTGTCTTGTTAGTTTAAGAATAAATTCTGCAGGTGTACGTGTGCTTTGAAGGTTGCCAAGACAGCACGTGAATGATGTCCAGATTGACTCAGGTGTGTCGTGAAGTGGAGAGAGTTTTATCTCATCGTGTGTGTTGAAAACTGATGAGATTCAACTCCTCCAACTGCAGATCTCACCTAGAAACATCACTTGCAGAAATTACGTCATTGAGTTTGGCTGAGCGACCATATCCTTTGAAAGAGATCACATTATCAAATGCATTGTATAAAAATAGTTTGACACTTTCATCTCGGCGTATATGTGTCTCATCAACTTTCATCTCGGCTTATATGTGTCTCATCAACTATCATCTCGGCCTATCTGTGCCCCATCTACTTTCATCTCGGCCTATCTGTGCCACATCTACTTTCATCTCGGCCTATCTGTGCCACATCAACATATTGTTTCATAATGTGCAATGTATTATGTTATAAATTGTTAGAAATTAACACTTTCCAACATTTATGTTATTTTCACAAACAGACATGTCTCCCTACTATATTTAAAAAAAATTATTTTGATTCCCAGAAATTATGAGCTAAGAATCTTGTTTTCCCTGTGTACAATGGGGCTTTTCTCCAGAACTTTCTTTCATACCTAGAAGAATTCATTTCTCAGCGGTATACTATACAGTGGAATCCATCTGCAATACATTCCGTTATAACAAACATTCCTATATAACAACAATTTTCAAAATCCAAAAATGTATTTATTCTTTATTGTTAGTACTGTGTATAGCGAATAGCTGGTATTGCATACATATTTTGTCGGTCCAAACCAGGTCGCTATAACGGGATTCCACTGTACTACGAGACGACGCCTCCTACTCAGAGTAGATATGTGTGTTTATGTATAACGCATGTTCCCTCATTGTACGATGCATAATTCAATCACAAACAAGCCTGAAATTATTTGGCGGTATCATTGTTGGCCACTTTTAACCATACAGTCAATATGAATGCATGATTTTAATGTGAACATTTCTAATGTAGATTATTTTGCAATAAATAACTTAAAAAGTTTATAAGGGGCGTTACATAAATTACATCAGCAAAGGTTTTTGTCAATTTTTGACCCCTCCCCCTTATCAACAAATTGTTAAGAATTCTCCTGCCTTCCCCTCTGCTCATCTTTATTTCAACAGACGAATATCCTCCCCACCCACCCCACCCCCCAAAAAACTGGACAAATTTAATTAAATAAAATTTTGTCCAAAACCCTATCCCACACTTGTAAAAAAATCATATCCTCTACTTGTCAAAAACCCTATCATTCACTTGTCAAAAACCTTATTATTCACTTGTCAAAAACCCTATCATTCACTTGTCAAAAACCCTCTCCCCTACTTGTCTAGAAACCATATCCTCTACTTGTCTAAAAACCATATCCCTTACTTGTCCAAAAACCGTATCCAATATTTGTCAAAAATCATAGCGCATACTTGTAAATAATCATATCCACACTTGTCAAAAACTGTATTCTCTACTTGTCTAAAAACCCTACCCCCTACTTGTCAAACTTGTTCAATTGTTGCCGTAAAGTACGGATAACTCAGGATGTTTCATTGCTTGTACACTACATCTTCATCTATCTTGCTCAAAACTATAACACTTTATTCTTAGTATTATCCATTCACTCTGTAGTCTCTGCAATCTCTACTTTTATAATTGTCTGTTTCATGTTTTGTTTTTTAAAATCTCACTTTGTGTAGTGTGTCTTCGCAATTCATTTTGTTTTCTCTATATTAGTGATTCCCAACCCCAGGGGTCGCAATACCTCTGTTTAATCGCGGACTGAAATACTAACTTAAAAAATGTTTTTTAAAATAGTTTTTTATTCGATGGTTAATCCCCTTTCCTGCTACATCTCTCTGTAGGATTGGGTGAGTTTTGGGGATATCGTAGTGGTTAAGCCGTTCGTCTTATGCTTATGAAGTCTCAGGTTCGAATATGGTTCGTGACATTTCAAATATAAAGTGAATTTTTTGAAGATCCCTGCGGCTTTAGCGCTCGAAGATGCAAAGTCACGAGCTATGAGTGACATTTGTGGTAGGCGGCGTGTCACCTTGCTAAGAGTGATGGGGTATACATGGAGAAACCTACGTACGAGAAAGTAAATCGTCTACGCCTAATCAACCATTTACTTTCAACTCACGTGAGAGTGTGTTGTCAGCGACCCTTTTTAAAATTTTCAAACAAAAACAAGAAACTGATTGAATGTTGAGACTGCCAAGAGGTGCGTTGCACGCAGGTCGATTCATTAGCAACAGAAGATGCATCTTTTTAATATTCGAGTCACAGAATATGTATGAAATTATGCATAATATGTAAAACGTTGCATTGTGAACACTGCTTCCCGTAATGAACCGTTTCTATTATTCTTCTCAAATTGTTTTTTATTTTGTCCTCATCATTTTTGTATTATATGTACAGTTTGTATTTCATATATATAGGGTCTATTTTACTTGATGTGTTTTCTACATCGTTGAGTTTGATGTGATTTCTACATTCT
The DNA here is from genome assembly GCA_034231615.1 of Meghimatium bilineatum. Lineage (NCBI taxonomy): Eukaryota > Metazoa > Mollusca > Gastropoda > Stylommatophora > Philomycidae > Meghimatium > Meghimatium bilineatum. Next base: position 4,916,260 of record CM067315.1, on the reverse strand, counting down.
GGAGTTACACGTAGTACACTGGACCATGGCAATATATAACTTTTAATCACATCACATAATGAATACATAACTTTCATTTAAAATTCAATGCACAACAACTGTATGCATACTGTATAAGCGCTGACCACGCATGCGCAGCGTGAATGTGCATTAAATTATTGGTAATAATGTGTTTCAAAATGTGTGCCGGCAGACTAAATGTGTTATTCCAATAACCCATGGTTGATATTACATGAGTTTATGCATGTGATCTTACATTTTACTATCTACAACGATTTTACAATTTTACATTCTTCAGCTATTGAAGTTTTCTAACATCGGCAAATTCCTTTGAAGATGAAGAAAATGGAGATCGCTGTGTATTAACTCTTAGCAGCATTCCTGCTACCATAACGGTTTCTAGAGCTTACTACTACTAGTACGGCTACTGCTGCTGCGTCTGGTATTGCTGCTGCTACATCTACTATTACTACTACTGATACTACAAACTGATTCGTGGTTGAAAAAAGTGTACCTCACCATAAGATATACATTTTCCATAACCAAATTTTTAAAAAAATATTATAAAGAAATGAGTACCACGCCCATAGAAACATTAATATACAACGTGTTATACATTTATTCTTTTACATATTATCAATATCTGAACCTAATACACTTGGAATATGCAATAAACATATTTTTATCATGGAAAACCTTAAATTGTGTAATAGATGCTAAACTTTAATGTCATCAAGGTGAAAAAGGTGTAGAGGATTGACTTCATTGTACACAAGTTTTCCATACGTACTCCGTCCCTCTCAAGAGGTACCCCGACGGCTGAATGTACCATTCATAGCACGTAACTCCGTAGCTTCAAGCGATAATCCCCATAGATCTCCGAAAAAAATCATCTTTATAAACGAGACGATGGTAGCGGGATTCGAACATGCGACTACTTGAGCAGGACGCGAACAAGTTAACTACTACACCACACCAGGGTAAATGTAATACTTATAGACCTAACATTTAAACGCTAATGTGATCAAATAAAATTATAGGCCCCCAATACTTATCCTTTAGACCAGTATTTCCCAAAATGTTTTTCACCAGGGCCCTTCTGCGTCTTTCTAAAATTCTGAAGTTTCCCCTATTTAACATGTAAGTATTTTTTTATACTCAAAAATTGAATTTTCCCCTACAATTTAGGGAATAATTATCTCCTGAATTGCCCACTGAACAATCAAATTACCCCCCCCCCCTCCCCCGCTGGGCGTGGGCTCCCACTGGGAAACACTGATTTAGACGCTAATATAATCTCTTACGTGTAATACCAGACATGGTTTGTGTAAGATGTTCCTTAAACATTTTCAAATTCATTCTATTTAACTGTTATATAAAAATGTTTATGCCGATGTCAACTTTTATCAAACCTCTCGTTCTCCGCTAATAAACAACTGTCACAATTTTCAGACCTCTTTATAACCCGTTTTCACTGGCACTTATGTCATTATCCCCGCCACAGGCAATTGTGTATGCGGACCGTTCAGAAAGCAATGGCAAACTACTTAAAGTATTTATATTGCCTAGAAAATCACCACAGTCAACAAATGATGGGTTGTTAGCCAAGTCATGTAAAGGATATGCTTCCAATTTTTAATTTAATGTCATTATTATAAACGCAGATGTCACCAATTACAAATAAATTACTTCTGTCAATTATAAATAAAATGCTCCTGTCAATTACAAATAAAATACTTCTGTCAATTATAAATAAAATGATTCTGTCAATTATAAATAAAATGATTCTGTCAATTATAAATAAAATGCTTCCGTCAATTATAAATAAAATGCTCCTGTCAATTATAAATAAAATGCTTCCGTCAATTATAAATAAAATGCTCCTGTCAATTACAAATAAAATACTTCTGTCAATTATAAATAAAATGCTTCCGTCAATTATAAATAAAATGCTCCTGTCAATTATAAATAAAATGCTTCCGTCAATTATAAATAAAATGATTCTGTCAATTATAAATAAAATGCTTCTGTCAATTATAAATAAAATACTTAGTCATTACAACGTGAATATCATCAATTCAAATTGTCATATTTCTCTCATTTAAAAAACTATGCCATGAACTATAATTATATACTGTTTTAATAAAAGAAACTCAATATTTTTGGAGTTACATTTATGAAATATATTCGCTGATTGGACATCATTCAACCTATGGAATGTATCCACCTGGTCATTGACCTCTCGTGGTTACCTGAAATGTACTTACCTCATGATGTGTGAGGTCATGAAAGAGGTCAAGGTCAAAACAAAATTTTTGGAAATATATCGGGACAGGTTCATGAGAATCCTCTAGAACTTACTGAACACAAAACTCTCTGACCATATTATTGAATTCTTATAAAATATTGACGGTTCTTGAGTAAATTTAGTTGAAAATTCACTGTACAGGTATGACACATCTCACTACAGAACATCATACAAATTCACTGTGCAGGTATGACACATCTCACTACAGAACATCATACAAATTCACTGTACAGGTATGACACATCTCACTACAGAACATCATACATCATCATTGGACACTTACAGACTGGGAAATCACAATATGTAGTAACCAGACAATTTAATGTAGTTAGAAGCACCATTAGTCGTCTTTAGAGCGATTTCAACAAACTAGCTCGGACTGTCGCAGACCGACCGCATAGCGGATTAGTGGATTACCCAGAGTCACGTCTCCTGCCGAAGACCGCTTCATACGACTGCATCAACTCAGGAACCTATTTACATCTGCGTCCTCCACCGTCTAGTCAATGCCAGCAGATCGTCTAATTTCAGATGAAACGTTCAGGAACCGACTGCACGACGCTGGTCTTTGGGCTAGATGACCCTACAGTTGTCCTGTTCTTACGAACTGCATCGTCAGAACCGACTGTAGTGGGCGAACCAGCATCGTCAATGGACCTTTGGGAATGAGTGGAGACAGGTTTGGTTTCGCTAAAGTCTGAAAGTTTTAAGAGAATATTGTTGAAACATTAATTCCGTAAAATAAAATGTTGTTACACGTTTGAAATAATGTTTTTTTTTTTTTTAACAATGTATATCTCCACTATTTTTCAGAATTCTGAAAGTATAACATGAAGTACTCAATCATAATTAACATTCAAACATAGATAATACCGAGATAGAATGTGTGGATAAATTTGAATACTTAGGAGCAAACATCAACGGTGCAGGAGACTGCATGGCAAAAATAAGGAAGAGATTGGCAATGGCATATTGCAAAATAACACGGCTGAAAAACATATGGAAAAACAACAAAATAGAAACGAAAGTGCTAATGTTACGAACTTTTATTTTTCCGGTTGCAACATACGGCTGTGAAACATGGACTCTAAGTAAAACAGCGGCAAAGAAGATTAACGCCTTCGAGCTGAAATGCTAAAGAAAGATACTTAGAATATCATGGAAGGATAAAATCAGAAACTCAGATATTATAAACACACTGAATATTCCAGAGTGTTGGTTACTAAACACAATAACAAAAAGAAAACTACGCCTGTTTGGTCATATAAAGAGACATAACTGTTTAGAAAGACAAATAATGGAGGGAAGAGTACCCGGGAAAAGGAGAAGGGGCAGACAAAGAAGACGATGGACTGACGACATTAAAGATAACATGAATACATCGCTAGAAAATGCATGCCACATCGCCCAAGACAGAGAGAGGTTCAGAGAGTTCATTGGGATGACAACGTTCTGGAAGGAATACGTCACATGACACACATAGGTAGATCTGTTTTCAGTGAATTCGTGATGTCACTAGGTAGTCCCCGCTGTTAAGATTATCCTTCTTCACGCTGTAGCCTCCAAATGTCAGTTTCTGTCACGACCGTCTCTAATAAAGACCTTCTAACAGAATTAATTAGGATCTCATTCGTTACGTTTTTAATTATTGTTGGGATTTTGGTTGGTTACTATTTATATGCTTGGAGTCGCATACCACAAATAATCAAGGAGGCTACAAGTATATAAATAGTGACCAACCAAATGTTCAACAATGACGCTTTTTGTTGTGTAGTATCACAAGATATAGGACAGTAGTCCTTGAACAGAAGTTAATAATGAATCTCAAGATATAGGACAGTAGTCCTTGAACAGAAGATAATAATGAATCTCAAGATATAGGACAGTAGTCCTTGAACAGAAGTTAATAATGAATCTCAAGATATAGGACAGTAGTCCTTGAACAGAAGTTAATAATGAATCTCAAGATATAGGACAGTAGTCCTTGAACAGAAGATAATAATGAATCTCAAGATATAGGACAGTAGTCCTTGAACAGAAGTTAATAATGAATCTCAAGATATAGGACAGTAGTCCTTGAACAGAAGATAATAATGAATCTCAAGATATAGGACAGTAGTCCTTGAACAGAAGTTAATAATGAACCTCAAGATATAGGACAGTAGTCCTTGAACAGAAGTTAATAATGAACCTCAAGATATAGGACAGTATTGCTTGAACAGAAGTTAATAATGAACCTCAAGATATAGGACAGTATTGCTTGAACAGAAGTTAATAATGAATCTCAAGATATAGGACAGTAGTCCTTGAACAGAAGTTAATAATGAACCTCAAGATATAGGACAGTATTGCTTGAACAGAAGTTAATAATGAATCTCAAGATATAGGACAGTATTGCTTGAACAGAAGTTAATAATGAATCTCAAGATATAGGACAATATTGCTTGAACAGAAGTTAATAATGAATCTCAAATATAGGACAGTATTGCTTGAACAGAAGTTAATAATGAATCTCAAGATATAGGACAGTAGTCCTTGAACAGAAGATAATAATGAATCTCAAGATATAGGACAGTAGTCGGTGAACAGAAGTTAATAATGAATAGGGGGTGGTCACAGAATCTACTCCTTCTTCTGCATCCGTTATTGAACTTCTGCTGATCATCAAAATGTAGTTCGGAAAACCGATTGTGCTGTTTCATGGTCTACAATTTGTTTGTGATCTATGCGCCTTTCAGTGCAAATACAACTGCGACACGACTGATTTTTATTATCAGGACTACATCCAGCTGGAAATATAGGTCCGGTGGGAGTTTGAGAATGAATGTTGAATAGGAAGAAGAATATGCACGCACACAAAGACTGTCCTCTGAGTATGAGGATTCTACATTGAACATACAGAGTGGTCTGCGGGTTGCTTTAATGCTCCATGGAATATAACTGCCAACTCCGCGCCCCCCCCCCCCCAAAAAAAAAGAACCCTCATTGGGAGCCTCTTACGATACAGCTGGCATGTAACACTGTAACAATTCTTTGCTTCCCTTATCGGGCTGGCACCACGCTACCGAAAATAAAATAAGTCCCAAGTAGGACCCACAAAAAAAAAGTGTCTGAGAACCACTGGTCTACACCACCTAGCTTGACACATGATGATGATAATGCTATATTAGGTGTGACAAAAGAAACTAATTTTTCATTAACATACGTTTTACGTGCACAGACAGGTATTTCAAGCAGACGATTTCTTTTACACATGCGCACAATAACATTTTCACACGAAATTCCCATCCGACTTTTGTCTTCCGGCGGATAACAAGCTAGATACAACCCTTGACCTTTCGTTCAGTATTTCGACAATGAAAAAACATAACATATCTGATTAAAATGAAGCTCTTCCCTTTTTATACACTGATAAAAGAGATGTTGTATCGTCATATTACGAGTTGAATCGATAGTGTGACAATTGTGGCAGTCTGTCACTGGATAAAATACACTTAGTACCAAGTGCATCATGTGATAGACATTACAGCTACCGGCTGTCTTATTATATAGTAGGCCATATACGAATCTCTAGATATAAGGAAGTGCCAAGGGATTTGACACGTCATAACAACAGCTGGTTGTTAACAGTGTTGGGAGTTCTCGTGTATTATACACAGGGCATGTGAATTTATTATGTATTAATGTGGTCTTATTGTGTGTCTCATTTTATGTAATAATATGGTCCCATTTTATGTAATAATATGGTCTCATTCTGTGTAATAATATGGTCTCATTTTATGTAATAATATGGTCTCATTTTATGTAATAATATGATCCTATTCTGTGTAATAATATGGTCTCATTCTGTGTAATAATATGGTCCTATTCTGTGTAATAATATGGTCCTATTCTATGTAATAATATGGCCTCATTCTGTGTAATAAAATACCCATTATACTGGTGTAATTTAATTAAATTACGTTATATCTAGTTTCTTCTTCTTCGTCGTACGCCTTGCGGCGGACCCTCTGAAAGCATTCCTCTGACCGTCCTGAGAAGGACGTATGAGGGTGATCTGCGTTGTGTCATGTTTTACAGCAAGCTGCGTTATCTGCGCCTTTCGACCTGACACATCCGTCTTCAGCCAGCATTTTTTTGGGCCGGGTTGGCATTCCCGTATCTTCGATCCCTAGTACTTGGCCAGGCTACAGCAGGATTGCTGCACTCCTGTTTCCAGGCCCACTGCGTGGAAGTGTACTGAGGGTCTTGGCCAGCTGTGGTTCGCTGACCCTGATGCTCGACCAGCTATGTAGCGCCGGCCTGTGCACTCTGGTGTGCATGACATCTATGGGCCCATATCTAGTTTGAGAGGTTTTCACCAGTAAAGCTGAAAAAAAATGTATTAGAAAAGTGATTAGTAATGTAAAGAAAAAAATCATGCAGCAAATGGGATTTGAACCAGGTCTGCTCAGATGTCACCAACTCGCCTCACAACTTGACTCAACACGTTTTCCGTCTTCTACCACAAGACATCTAAAGAAAATGACATTTTAGTCAAAACTGTCAACGTGTATATATTCTAAAGTTCTTATGATTGTGGATCGGTCGATCGACACAGACAACAACAACACACAGGCTGTATAGATATGTAGATTCATCGAGGACAACAAACATTTAACATTAGCAAGTGCCTTCAATACTACAATGACCAACCAGAAGGCCTTAATGCTGCAATGACCAACCAGAAGGCGTCAATTATGCAATGACCAATCAGATTACGTATACTTGTAAACATCAATAACAGACAAACATAAAGGAGGTTGCTTCGGATGTAATATAAGTAAATAAAACTTTGGTTACTACAAGTTTCCATGTGAAGGGAGGCTTTCTGTTGGCTGTGAAGAAGTGAAGGGAGGCTTTCTATCGGCTGTGAAGGAGTGTAGGGAGGCTTTCTATGGGATGTGATGGAATACATGGAGGCTTTCTATGGGATGTGAAGGAGTGCAGGGAGGCTTTTTATGAACCGTGAAGGAGTTCAGGGTGGTTTTCTATGGGCTGTGAAGGAGTGCGGGGAGGCTTTCTATGGGCTGTGAAGGAGGACAAGAAGACTTTCTATGGGCTGTAGTAATAAAGGCGGCTTTGCCATAGCAGACGCCGCGACATGTACAGGACAGATTTTGCTGAGTAAATGAATAGGCCTAATATAGAGTAGTAGCATCGAGGAAGTTTTCTATACGAAAAATCATGCAGCAAACAGGATTCGCTTACGGTCCGCTCAGATGATATCAAGTCGTTTCTTAGCTTTTAGTTAACACGTATTCCATCTTCGACCACATGTAATGGGTATTAATTTTTCGCAATGTTTGTTGTAACCAACTGTTATTGTGCTATCACAAATCCCGTTATACATCATTGTATCTAGAGATTCATGTCTGACGTATATCTTGGAGATTGGTGGTTTAATCAATAGTCCTGTTCTTTTTTACCCTGAACTAGGACGAGACATTGATCGTTTAAACAGTGGACCTGTTCTTTGCACCCTGAACTAGGACGAGACATTGATCGTTTAAACAGTGGTCCTGTTCTTTGCACCCTGAACTAGGACGAGACATTGATCGTTTAAACAGTGATCCTGTTCTTTGCACCCTGAACTAGAACGAGGTCACCACGTGGACGATGGTTGCTGAAACACATGCATATATAGCACAACTGTTGTTCTCTTCAATCTTCTTCAGCGTTCATTCTCAAACTCTCACTGGATTTCTCTTGTAGCAGGACAGCGACCCTGCTAGACTTCCAGCAGGATATAGTCCAGATAATAAAAATGCGTTGTGTCGTTTTATATTTGCGTCAATGGCCCGACACATTCGTCTTCGGCGGGTTTCCCTTCAGACAGTCAGTGTCTTCTGTAGTCATTGCGCGCAGAATGATAGATGTGATGGTTTATTTGTCTTTAGCGAAAGTGCGTTTACTTAAATAATATGTGATTTGTTCCTTAAAATGTGGTCACTGATTCCCGTAATGAACCCGTTGGGCCGTTCCCTAACACCAATGATTTACCCACCCCCTTTGTTGGAGAAAAGAATAGCAAGAATATTAGGCATATTTGTAACTATTGACGAAGATAACGATGATAAAATAATCCATTCGTCTGTGAGTAGGTAGCCGTTGACAGCCCGTAGCCTTTCTGACAAAAGGACAGGCCCACCTCAGTTGAGTAACCAACAATACACGCGAGTTTTGTAACGATTAAAGATTAACACTAGATATGGAGAATTTAATCCTTCGCCAAGTTTCCATGCAAGTCCAAAACCTTTTTTCATAAGTGATGTCTGCATTGACCAGAAACACCAGTGTTCAGGTGGTATCATCAGCTCAAATGTATTGATAGTCATACGATATGTCTATTGTCTTTCCCCAGGTGGTTTGTTATCCACTCGTGCCGTTAAGCGTAGGGGTGATTGAAACTCAAGCCTGCGTTCTAAAGTCAGATGTGTGGCCTCGGCTGTGCTATGACCGTGTCTGTTCAGGATGTCCCTGACGTTTTCTATCCATCTTTTCCGTGGTCTTCCTCTGGCTTTGTACCCTGATCTCATTTGGTATATGCCTGTACGGGCAACTTGTGGTGATGCATTCTCATAATATTGCCAAACCACTTGATCTGCTGTCTTTCTATGTAATCTGTGCAAGGTGTTATACCTATTCTTTCTCTGATACCTTCATTTCATAATCTATCGAGCCTGGTGACCCCTGCGGCTTCCTCAAGCATTTCATCTCACATGTCACTATATTTCTGTAATGTGAAGATGAGAGAGACCAGGTTTGGCAATGGTAACACAGTGTTGGTAGGAATATACTTTAGATCATTTGTCTTTTAATTTCCATCTCGATCTTGGGATGAAGAAGTAGTAGTGACAGTTGGTATGTTACTGCATTTGCCTTTTGACATCTCATCTCTATTTCTCTATCGAGGCTTCCATTTTCTGTAAAAAATACTACCGAGATATTTGAACTCTGTTACTTGTTTTACTCCTATGTTGTCTATCTTAAGTTAAGTGGGCTCGGTGTTCTGCACATTTTCATCGTTTCCGTCTTTTGTGTATTGATCTTCATGTTGTATTTTCTACATGTTTCAGATAGTGAGCTAACATGATTTTGTAGTTGTTCTTCGTTTTCGTATAGGAGGCTCTGGTCGTCTACGATAAGTAGTTCATTTATTTCATGGTTTAGATGCTCTGAGTTGTCTTGTTCTGAGTCGGTAATGTTGTCCTCTGCACTTTTTGCCTCTTTTATTATTGTCTCTGTATAGGTATTGAATATCAAGGGTGAGAACACGCAATTCTGACGCACTCCAGTTTTTGTATCAAATGCGTCTATTTTGGTTATATCATGGCGTATGGTATTGTGTTTTCATTAAGAATAACATACGATATGGTATAACCAACATAGATTTATTTCCATAGTTTGAAAGGCATGCATCACGAAAAATATTCTTTCAACATCTCTCGTCTTAATGTCAACATTCTCGACTTCCACGTTTTCAAATGACTCATGGGGAGATAACTATAAACAACTCAGAAAATGTATCACTTTCAAACTTACCAAGTTTCATGTAAGATTTTATTTCATATAAACAATTATTCTAGTCCTTGCCGACTTGAGGAATAGATCAGAATGAATTAATGAGATACTTGTATTTTAGATTAGTTAACGGTTAACAGTTTCCGAGCAGCAGACGAAATCAGGTAAAACAAAACAATGGACCCTTCGTCGAACAAAAATGTCGAAAGTGAAATTGACCACATCCACAATGATAATGCCTGGAGCCCTAGTACTTTGCCAACTATGTCCGACTCACGACAAACTGATCTTACCCTAGTTGTTGATTCGAGGAAGTTTCATGTACATAAAGATGTTCTTATAAAATCAAGTGACTACTTCGCGGCAATGTTCTCTTCACAAATGATAGAAGCAGTCAAAGATGTGATTGATTTGCATCTAGTTGGTTCAGAACAATTTAAAGTTCTTATTGAAGGTATATACACAGGAAATTTAGAATTGACAGAAGATAATGCATTTGATATAGCTGAAGTTGCTCAAATGTTACATGTATGCCCAGCGTTGGAAGCTCAATATATAGACTTCATGAAGCAGAATATGATTAATGAAACTCACAGCCTTGAGCTGATGTATTTCTGCATTAGATTCTGCATTCAAGAAATATATTGTGATGTAAGAAGATTCTGTGTCGCACATTTTTCAGAATTGAGACTGTCAAGCTCATTTTTAAAACTGTCAGTGTCCGAGCTGCATGACTATTTGTCAGACAAGTATCTAGTTGTGGATCACGAGCTGCATGTAGTAGAAGCAATCCATCACTGGATCACTGCAAATCTAAGCAGCCATGAATATGATATTTTACACTCTCAAATTAAGAGGATAGTCTCATCGTGTGTTCATGTTAAAAATGAAGAGGCATTTGACAGTATTATAGAGGCAGTATTCAGAGTTGGGAATTTAGAACCAGAGACATTTCAGGTAACTCACTTGTGCATAGTTTTAATGAAAGTTGTATTTGTAATCTGTGAAAATGTAGTGTAATGAAGTTTTATGAGTTTCTAAGAATTATTTTCATTTATCATCATGCTTCCTACTTGAATTTACTTTTTCTTATATTATTGATTAAGGTCTGTTATGCATTTAATTGGTAGCATAGTGTTGGTATAAAGATGCTCTTAATTATTTGTTTCTTTACTTCCATGTTGATTTTTGGGTGTAATAGCAAAAGTGACAGCATTTGCTTTTTGATATCTTGTTTTTATCTCTTGGTAAAACTACAGATAAACTCTTCACTGTGCTATAAATAGCACACACTGTTTACATTTTTAACATCACAGATTTCCATGTAACACTAATGAAATTAATGGATACCATAAAAAATTAATAGATGCTGGGATGTCACATCTCCCGACGCAAACGATATCAACCACATTTATAATTATAACATTTTTTATTAATTCTTTTTTTCATTTATAACATCCTTACCCCCCAACCTCCCTAATCTAAAAGCTAATCCCAAATTAGTATTCTGTTTCAAATAGCATACTTTAATTTTAATTACAACTTCTGCAATCACACTGCAAAGGTTAGGTAACACCTCGAAATTAGAACAGAGGTCACAGTGAAGAGTTGATCCGTAGTTGCGCCTATCTCTCTATTGGGTCATCAGTCTTCTGTGAAGATACTTCCTTAGTACTTGAACTCTGTGACTTGTTTTATTTTTGTGTTCTCTATTTGGATGTTTAAATGATCTGTTGATCTTGTTATTTGCATAGTTTGTCTTTTGTGTGTTAATCCACGTTATGTGTATTGCATATTCTTGATAGTGAGTCGTCGTGAGTTTTTTTTTTTTGGGTCTGCTTTGTATGATGCTTTGGTCATCAGTGAAAAGCAGTTCATTGAGTTCATTAAGTTGTTCATTCCTTGTTGTTTCCTTTTCTATGCTGTTATATATATATATATATATATAATTTTGTGTTTCTTCTATTCTGTCTATGTAGACATTGAATAGGATAGGAGAAAACACACATCTGAGGGTAAAAGTCTGAGGGTAAAAGTAATGTCTTCACTGTGCTATAAATAGCACACTGTTTACATTTTTAACTAACCGACGTCACAGATTTCTGTGTAACACCAATGAAATTAATGACTGCCACGACATCACATCCCGACAATCACTGAGTTCAATTCTAGACACAGACGAACTTATGCATAATCTGTTTCTTTTCCAGTTTACATATTTAAAAAAATTTCCTATGATTTGTACTGAGCAATCATTATTTCTGCCCACTACATACGGAGCGAGTGCGCGTACACATTATACATATTATTTCTAATCCTAACCCTACTCTCAGTACTTAACCTTACACATGCCACATCACACAACAAACGTTAGGAAATACCTCGAAAGTAGATCAAAGGTCACAGTGAAGAATCAAACTAGGATTGAGCCGCTGTCTCTTGATTCTGCATATTTTGAACTTTTCCTATAGTATATCTGCTTATTCTGTAGAACGCGTTTTATTGCTCGACAAGATGATGTTTAGCCAGTTGTCTATTCATTAGCTTTTTCGCATAGTTGTCTAAGGGTAAATAGTGCATCCTACTCCTCTTCTGAAACCAAATTGGGCTGGGCTTAGTTGTTGTTCAGACGAACTTATACTCTTTCTTTTCAAATTTATATAATTTTTTTAATTTTCCTATTTGTACTGAGCAATCAGTATTTCTGCATGCTATACATGGAGCGAGGTGCGCGCATACATTAGAAATATTATTTCTAATCCTAACCCTATTCTAAGACGCTTGCCAAATCACACAACAAAGGTCAGAATATACCTCGAAAGTATACCAAAGGTCACAGTGGAGAATCAAACTAGAATTCAGCCCTTTCTTCTCTTATTCTCATAGAGTTCACATTAATAAGAAATTCTTATGGATTTGTCTTACATATGTGGAGAAGAGTTTCTCTGTGTTTAATCCTCGAGTTAATATTTGGCTTGTTTGATTGCATGAGAGTTTGAGAATGAACGCTAAAAAGAAAGAAAAAAAATTTACAGTTCTGCAGAGATCATTTCTATTCTTCTTCGGTGTTCATTCTCATACTCCCGCTGGATCTCTCTTGTAGCAGGACAATGCTCCTACTAGATATCCAGGAGGATGTAGTCCAGATAATGGAAATGAGTTGTGTCGCCATTTTATTTGTGCCAATGGCCCAACACATCCGTCTTCTGTAGTATTTCTGTTCAAACTGCAATATACCTTTCCGACTTCTACTCATTCATCTGTAGACTCAAATACTCTAAACTTTATGGACTTAATTTGTCATTTATAATTTGCAGCGTAGTGACATCATCAATCCAATATCTTGTGTTCACTGAACAATGAGCAATCAAGTACTAGAAAGCACGATATACTGATAGAAAACATAAGTACTAGATAGAAAGCATGATATACTGATAGAAAACATAAGTACTAGATAGAAAGCACGATATACTGATAGAAAACATAAGTACTAGATAGAAAGTACGATATACTGATAGAAAACATAAGTACTAGATAGAAAGTACGATATACTGATAGAAAACATAAGTACTAGATAGAAAGCACGATATACTGATAGAAAACATGATACATATAAACAAATTTGTTGTCTAGATATTGGTTTGCCTATATGCTGCAGAAGTATAAAAGAGGAGCAAAGAATAGGTGAACTGACCTACTATGCATATTATAAGAGATGACTAAGGAGGTTTTGGCAGTGACATTGCTGTACCATTCCATTGACAGTGAATAGAAGTCAGATGTGTTGGACCAAAAGGTGCAGATATCACAGTCAAGCTGTAAACCGTAAAACAATACATTGTCTTATGGACTACATCCTGCTAATTTGCAGAAGATGCATAACAAATACTGAAGTAGGTTCTTGGGTTAGGAACAGTTGACATTCTACATCTGAAAACCAATAGGTGCTAGTTACTCAGCATATACGTGTGCGAATGGTTCCAGTTACTCACTGATCAAACACTCCTCATTCTGCTCTGTATTATTTACTTCCGTAACATTTAATATCAAAATTATCTCATACAGACAACTGTAGCACTCCGTGACTCCAGTGATATCATGGCCTTCGTCACTGCAACACCTCCGTCATCATATTACTAGTGGCTTGTATAGAAAACATCACTTTCTTTCCTAATACACATCTATCTGCACTGAGCAGTGAATGCCCAAGCATTGCACTTGTACAGAACCATGGACTCAACGTCAACATTATCCCCATCTGAGGAATTTTCACTGATCTGAACCTAAGCTTATGAATTTACATGCACTAAAATGTCTTTGTCATGTTTCCTGGAAAGTATGATGACGACTTCAGTGGCAGTTGTAAACTTGATAAGTTTACTTTCCCCACTCTTCTCCATGTTCTATGTCCTGTAATGTGCATACCTGTTAATCTTCTTTGTTCTGTCAAGCCATGACTGCCACATTTTTTTCTTTAATCTGTTCAATATCATCATGTAGTGGGTGGTTCTTGTTTGCATTGATGTGCAAGTATGAAAGAGCAGGACATAACTCATCTCTTTACATCATAGTAGGATAATCCAGCAAATATCACATTAGAACTATTTATCTATCCCTGGGACATATAGCAAATATCACATTAGAACTATTTATCTATCTCTGGGACATGCAGCAAATATCACATTAGAACTATTTATCTATCTCTGGGACATGCAGCAAATATCACCTTAGAACTATTTATCTATCTCTGGGACATATAGCAAATATCACATTAGAACTATTTATCTATCTCTGGGACATGCAGCAAATATCACATTAGAACTATTTATCTATCTCTGGGACATGCAGCAAATATCACATTAGAACTATTTATCTATCTTTGGGACATCCAGTAAATAGCACATTAGAACTATTTATGTATCTTGGGACATCCAAGAATGATTAACAAGAGACAAGAGTTGTTTAGAAACATGATCTCACTTGATCTCATGCCACTCGCCGTCTCACTTGATTGATTGAGTTATATTTTTCTGAGATGTCTAAAATCTGCTATTTTGTCTCATTTTACAGTTAATGTTGACCCATCGGACAAGGCAGGAAGATATTTTTATGTTCTGGTCTCTTTTGACTACCTCAAGAATTCATGATGGGCTAGTGGATGTTGTCAAACTTTGTCTGGAAACTGGAGTTGCTGTTAAGTGTGGTAGTATGAAGGATGTTGTGGATAAACCTGGTTTTATTTTGGGTTCAGCAATGTGTGTCTCAGGTAAGATGTTCAGGCTTATTGTGTCTCATTTAAGCTCATTGTGTGTGTCTTAGGTAAGACATTCGAGCTCATTGTATGTGTCTCAAGTAATGCATTCAAACTAATTGTGTGTGTCTCAGGTAAATACATTTAAGCTCATTGTGTCTCGGGTAAATACATTTAAGCTCATTGTGTGTGTGTCTCAGGTACGACAATCGAGCACATTTATGTGTGTCTCAGGTAATGTAGACGTATGTGACGGTGGTTGTCTCGTTCAAACGTTCAACTTCCCATCCATCACTCAACTCCACTAGGAAATACTGCATTCCAAGTTCACCAATGGCACAACACTCAAAACATACCCTGTAATTGTAGGCTACATTGACGATATGATGCTGTAGTAATTAACAAGTTGTTATTAACCAGTAAGTTCAAGGACACCCTCAGATGATGTTACCTTGCCCCCCCCCCCCAAGCGTAATGATGTAGTCAGAAATTCAACTGTATTTGCGAATCACATCTACACTGTTTCTAAGTCATAAGCACTCTCAAAGAATCCAGAGGTGCTTTTACTACAACCATGAGCAGGCTTATGGTGCATATATAAGCAGTGATGTCGGCACTGTCATGACTAATGTTTCAGAACTATTCTTTTGCTTGCATACTTAGTGACTCCATACTTAGTGACTCCATACTTAGTGACTCCATACTTAGTGACTCCATACTTAGTGACTCCATACTTAGTGACTCCATACTTAGTGACTCCATACTTAGTGACTCCATACTTAGTGACTCCATACTTAGTGACTCCATGAACAATATGATCTGAAAGGTGGAAGTGGAGTGTCATCCGCTTCAACTGGATGGAGTTATTGACACAATCTATGAGCAGAAAAATTACCTTTATATCTGTGCCAGGACATGCGGATGTTAAGAGAAATAAGTGAACCAATACACTGGCAAGCATGGTCACATTGTCAATAGGTACATCAATGGATTGTTCTGACATAGTTAATGCATCAAGGGACCCAGTACGCTCATAAAATTTTCAAAAGAGTGAATCTGGATGATGCATGAGATTGGTGTAAAGATTGAAACAGCCTGAAAAGAGAAACCTACTGTAATAGCAATGCAAAGAGACTGATAAATTAACATCCAACTGGAACCATCAGCTGCTACACTCTAGATTTATTGAGTTGGGGATCAGAGCATCCATGCATTTGTTTGGTGTACGCTGATAACCTGCAATCACTTTATACAAAAATTCTCTCATTTAAAGACATCTATTCTGAAACTCACCAGTCATTTTGTTTTTTAATTATCTCATCAGGTCCCTGCGTGTACCTTTCTGGTGGTGGTCCCACCTTTGGAAATCTCAACTGGATCAGAGAAATATGGATGTTTGATGTGTCCAAGCCATCCCTACATTGGGAGGCAGTTGGGAATCTCGTAGAATTTCGTCGTTGTCATGCGATGGTTATTATTCAAAAGAAGCTGTACATATTTGGGGGCTTTGGAAAGTTTCGTGTCAAAAATTCCCAATTGGATAGCTTCAATCTCGTCACAGGTGATTGTCTTTTTATTTAGTGTGTGGACAGGCTTCATTAATTTATTATTGCTATTTTTGCAGAAGACATTTGTCAACCCATTGGTGCAAATAAAATGGGGACACAACACATTTCCATTCTCTGGACTACATCCTGCTGGAAATCTACCGGTAGTAGGACCATTGTCCTGCTAGAAGAGAAATCTAGTTGGAGTTTGAGAATGAATGCTGCAGAAGAAGAAGAAATTATCGCTGTTTATCTGCTTTGCTGTTAATATGCTAAAACAATTACTTGGACTCATCACATGTTCAGTAAGCTGGTTAACTCTTAGTACGCACTGTGAGATAATGTTTTTATGCGCTTACTATAGTGTATATAACAAAATAGTCTTGTCCATAGATGTGCTATAAATATGTAACTAGCATTGTCTCCTGCGAAGATCTTCTATAAAAATGTAACTAGCATTATCCTGTGCGAAGATCTGCTATACAATTGTAACTAGTATTGTCCTATGCGAAGATCTGCTATAAAAATGTAACTAGCATTATCCTGTGCGAAGATCTGCTATACAATTGTAACTAGTATTGTCCTGTGCGAAGATCTGCTATAAAAATGTAACTAGCATTGTCCTGTGCGAAGATCTGCTGTATACTAGGTATTAATCCTAAATCACATATAATATAGAACAAATCGACATTTCGACAAGTCTCAAGAATGTCAATTTGTTCAATCTTGTATTTGGTTGATGTACAACTTTTACATAACCCATTTGATATTTTTATTTACTATGATGATCACATAATGCCTTTTGCGTCGTTACAAGAGATCAGGAAACAGGCTAAGTGTAAAAATTACAAATGGACTATGAAACACTCAAATTGCAACACTCATGGCTTATTGTGCCGATTTCAATCCACATGGCTATAACAGAATATGCATAATAAAATCTGTGTTTAAGGATTCAATAATGCCTTTTGTCTGCATTACTTGTAGTCTCCCTTAGACAATTGGATGTCTAAGCACAGCACATTACACTGCACTCTCAACTGGGAGCTTTGAGAAATGCAGGCAAATGTCAACCTTCACATTCATCCGCTGATGGTGTTTCTTTATGCAACATTTCCTGATAAGCCTTCCATCAGTGTTGTAGTAAAATTTCGTATGTCCCTGCACGCACACCTTTTCATTACGGAGAACTCCTCAAAATTGTAACAAGCTTATTGCATCTTTATCATTTGTAGGCAAGGTCAGCATTGATACAGCAGCCATTTTACTCATTGAGAATGTGATGTTACAAACAACTGTGCAGTGCATTCAATGATGTCACAAAAATACTAAAAAGTTTTCAATCAGATAATTTAAAAACTATGAGCTCTGTAAACGTAGGTGGACACTGGTTCTAAATAAATCACAGTTGAATAATTTTAGCTAAGGGAAATAATCAATTTTAAAAAATTGTCATTTTTTCCCATTTAGTACCTACCACCAAGGGAAGTAATTACATAGATGGGCACTAATTGCAGTTTTGCAAGGGTTAAATATAAATATATTTAGGGTTAACGTTAATTATGTATAACTAACCTTAACTCTAAAGAATGAATATTTAAATTAATTATTATGATATTTAGATTAATTAACCATAAAATATGTCGTATGCTCTAATTGGAAAAAAAGAACCCCAAAAAATTAACACATATTTGCCTGCCCTTTGTAATTTATTTCGTTTCACTTTCTGCACACAAAAAAAGGTGGTAGTGTTAAGCAAACATGAACCAAGATAGTCTATCAGTTTATAGTGACATCCTCTAAAACAAATGTTCTATTTAACACTTTTCAAAATCCTGAATTATCTCTACTCTTTATTATTTGTACTGTATATAGCAAATTTCTATTAATAAATATTTTATAGGTCGGTACAAGTTGTCATAATGGAATTTGATTATAATTTTTAATTGTCCAACATTTTCATTCATACAAAAAATAACACCAATCACAAAGTCAATTAGTACACAAGTCAAAACAGATACTGTACAAGTTTATGCCACCACATAGTCAAGTTATTTCCCTTGTCTATGTAAATTTTAGGTTCATCATTTCATAATTTAGATATTAATTTATTTTAGGGTTT
This sequence comes from Meghimatium bilineatum, assembly GCA_034231615.1. Lineage (NCBI taxonomy): Eukaryota > Metazoa > Mollusca > Gastropoda > Stylommatophora > Philomycidae > Meghimatium > Meghimatium bilineatum. The sequence goes on along the minus strand of CM067315.1, from coordinate 4,897,469 downwards.
GGTTTAGGGTTAGGATAGTTGTGTTTTACATAACTTGCCCTAACCCCAACCCTAAATAAATAAATATTTCAATTATTAAATGATGAACATGAAATTTACAGACAAGGGAAATAATTAAACATGTGGTGGCACCTACTTGTACTGTACCATTAAATATCCCAAAATTTACATTCATACAAAAAAGAATTACACAGTTAATTAGTATGCTAGTTTACAGTCTGGTATTTCCATTCATACAATAAACATAAGTCAATTAATACAGCAGTCTTCTTTTTGCTTGTTACTGGCTTGTTATTAATTCATTATGACTTTTTCTTGTCTATCATCAGGAAATTGGGAAATATTGGCACCTATGCCAAAGCATGAAATGAACCCAATGACTACAACACTGGATAACAGAATTTTCTACATCTCCAAGGATTGGATGCTATATTCCTACAATACTATTACAAAAGAGTGGACCGGATTGAGCCGATGGGAAACTGTTCCATACAGGCCACCATCAGAAACAATACCTGTAGCCCTGTTTCAAACGAAGACAGATGATGTAGATTGTTTTGCAATTCTGGTTTTTGCAGATAATGTTCTCAAAATCCCTCTAATGTGCCCATTTAGAGGCGCAGTCAAGTTATGCACTCATGAAGATTCTATTGTGAATATCGAAAATACTTCCGCTTATGGAGGTTCTGTTGCCATGAATCAAAAATTAGCGGTGTTTTTTACTACTGAGAAAAATGATGATATTATTTATGAGGGATGCGGACGCAGCACCTTCCAGAAAGTACTAATATTTGATCCTAAAAAAAATGAATTTAATGGATATTTACCTGTCAAAAATGTGAAAACAGCTCAGACTATCTTGGCTCTGCCTTACCTTCCAAGCACATATAAAATTGGTAATCTAGATTTTAAGTAAGTCCACTCAATATAGTTCACTTGTAAATGAATTTCTTCTGTACAATACAAGAATCAGTGACCGGGTTTCTACGGAACAATTAGCTAACATAATTAAACGGAATAAAATTCTGATAAAGACGCATATACTGACACATCCAATATTCAACACGTTGCGTGATGAGAGCCCCTGATCACTTGACATGCGCACTGCACACTGAGTGGGAGGTGGATGGCCAGTTCATTGTGCGCAAATCGCTAGATCGGTATTTTAAGTTATGACTTTTTAAGTTTCCGAGATAGTGCTATAGCATATGAAATTAAAAAGTTCGTATGTTGTCACAAGATTTGTCTACTGATTCTTGTATTGTACCATTTCTTCTGTACAGTCCACTCTTGAAAGGACAATTCTTTCTAAAGTTACATGCAGATGAACAATTCTTCCTGTAAAGTTTATTCTCGGGTGAATTCTTTCTATAAAGTTCACCATTATATCAAGAATTCTTTGTTTAAGATACACTCATAGATGAAGAATTATGCTTTGTAAAGTTCACCAGTTGATGAATAATTCTGTCAAGTTCTCACCGAGCTGTTTTTTTTGTATTGATTCTATCAATAATTTTGTGTAAATAAAATTTTAAAATGTCATCTGAAATTTTGGAATCTGGATTAACTTGGCATTATATTTTTTCTTCTTCAGCATTCATTCTCAAACTCCCGCCAGAGGGGGGGGGGGGGGGAGGTCCAAAATCCATATTAATACAGAAATTTGTAGCAGTTGACATCTATGTATTTATATAATCACTTACATATTCAGCATATTGCAATTTCCCAGAGTTTTAAAACATTTTGCAATAAGAGTTTTAAAACATTTTGCAATTGCCATTCATAAAAAATGTTGGATTGGATATGCAAGTCGTGCTAAATGAATTTTTATTCTGGTTTTAACAATAAATGTTATTTTTATAACTACATGTTTAGCTTTGGCGTTGTTGTGTATCTTATGTTTTCTTTGTTTTTTATCTGTTCCTTAGAATTCTCTGGTTCAGATATATCCTTAGAAAATTATAGATAAACATTATTGCTTTATGGATGAGAATTGTAATCAGAATAAAGAAATAAATACAGTTATCATAAACTATAATTTAAAAATATAATAAAAATAAAGAAAAAAAATAGTTATCATAAACTATAATTTAAAAATATAATAAAAAATAATAAAAAATATGAACAAAATAGTTATCATAAACTATAATTTAAAAATATAATAAAAAAGCAAAAAAAATAGTTATCATAAACTATAATTTAAAAATATAATAAAAATAATGAAAAAAAATAGTTATCATAAACTATAATTTAAAAATATTAAAAAAATAAAGAAAAAAAGTTATCATAAACTATAATTTAAAAATATAAAAAAAATAAAGAAAAAAAGTTATCATAAACTATAATTTAAAAATATAATAAAAATAAAGAAAAAAAATATCATAAACATTAATTTAAAAATATAATAAAAATAAAGAAAAAAAATAGTTATCATAAACTATAATTTAAAAATATAAGAAAAATAAAGAAAAAAAAATAGTTATCATAAACTATAATTTAAAAATATAATAAAAATAAAAGAAAAAAAATAGTTATCATAAACTATAATTTAAAAATATAATAAAAATAAAGCATATCTACACCCGTGTGGTGCCGGGGCCTGAAAGGGGAGCAAAGAATGGCAATACGGTTTACCTTCGAGGCATGTCGTAAAAGGCGACTAAGGAGGTTATGGGATGGAGTTGGCTGTCCCATTCCATATAGGGTCAGTTACCCAAAGCCATACTGAAGTCTGATGTGTCAGGCCAAAAGGCACAGATATCGCAGCAATGCTGTAAACCATGACATGACGCATTCCGTTCTCTGGACTACATCCTGCTAATCTGCAGGAGTTTTGAGAACGAACGCAGAAGAAGAAGCATATCTACAGGAAAAAAGCATGACAGAAACACAACATATATGCAGCATTGAAGTCTGATATTAGGCCATTGGTGCAAATAAAATGGCACCAACATATTTCTGTTCTCTGGAGTATATTCTATTTAAAATCTTTTATGACTATTGTCCTGCTATACAAGAGATTCTGAAACTAAATTAGGGATCTCCCTGATGTAGTGGTTTAGCTATTTGTTTTGTACTCAAAGAGTTCAAATTTCGCTTGCAACATCTTATTTATAAAGTTGATTTTTTTCGGAGTTCTCTGGAGATTTTGAAGCTATGGAGTTACGAGCTATGAGTTGTACTCTCAGCAGATGGTGGGACTGGACTGAGTACATATGATATCCATATTAATACAGAAAAATCCATATTAATACAGAAATTTGTAGCAGTTGACATCTATGTATTTATATAATCACTTACATATTCAGCATATTGCAATTTCCCAGAGTTTTAAAACATTTTGCAATTGCCATTCATAACAAATGTTGGATTGGATATGCAAGTCGTGCTAAATGAATTTTTATTCTGGTTTTAACAATAAATGTTATTTTTATGACTACATGTTTAGCTTTGGCGTTGTTGTGTATCTTATGTTTTCTTTGTTTTTTATGTTCCTTAGAATTCTCTGGTTCAGATATATCCTTAGAAAATTATAGATAAACATTATTGCTTTATGGATGAGAATTGTAATCAGAATAAAGAAATAAATACAGTTATCATAAACTATAATTTAAAAATATAATAAAAATAAAGAAAAAAAATAGTTATCATAAACTATAATTTAAAAATATAATAAAAAATAATAAAAAAAATAGTTATCATAAACTATAATTTAAAAATATAATAAAAATAAAGAAAAAAAATAGTTATCATAAACTATAATTTAAAAATATAATACAAATAATGAAAAAAAATAGTTATCTAAACTATAAATTAAAAATAAAATAAAAATAAAGAAAAAAAATAGTTATCATAAACTATAATTTAAAAATATTAAAAAAATAAAGAACAAAAAATTATCATAAACTATAATTTAAAAATATAAAAAAAAATAAAGGAAAAAAGTTATCATAAACTATAATTTAAAAATATAATAAAAAGAAAAGAAAAAAAATAGTTATCATAAACTATAATTTAAAAATTAAATTAAAAAAAAAAATATTAAACTATAATTTAAAAAGAAAATAAAAAGAAAAGAAAAAAAATAGTTATCATAAACTATAATTTAAAAATAAAGAAAAAAATAATCATAAACTATAATTTAAAAATTAAATTAAAAATAGAGAAAAAAAAATCATAAACTATAATTTAAAAATATAATAAAAATTAAAGAAAAAAAATAGTTATCATAAACTATAATTTAAAAATATAATAAAAATAAAAGACAAAAAATAGTTATCATAAACTATAATTTAAAAATATAATAAAAATAAAGAAAAAAATAATCATAAACTATAATTTAAAAATTAAATTAAAAATAAAGAAAAAAAATCATAAACTATAATTTAAAAATATAATAAAAATAAAAGAAAAAAATAGTTATCATAAACAATATTTTAAAAATATAATAAAAATAAAGAAAAAAAGTTATCATAAACTATAATTTAAAAATATAATAAAAATAAAGAAAATAAATATCATAAACATTAATTTAAAAATATAATAAAAATAAAGAAAAAAAATAGTTATCATAAACTATAATTTAAAAATATAAGAAAAATAAAGAAAAAAAAAAGTTATCATAAACTATAATTTAAAAATATAATAAAAATAAAAGAAAAAAAAATATTTATCATAAACTATAATTTAAAAATATAATAAAAATAAAGCATATCTACACCCGTGTGGTGCCGGGGCCTGAAAGGGGAGCAAAGAATGGCAATACTGTTTACCTTCGAGGCATGTCGTAAAAGGCGACTAAGGAGGTTATGGGATGGAGTTGGCTGTCCCATTCCATATAGGGTCAGTTACCCAAAGCCATACTGAAGTCTGATGTGTGAGGCCAAAAGGCACAGATATCGCAGCAATGCTGTAAACCATGACATGACGCATTCCGTTCTCTGGACTACATCCTGCTAATCTGCAGGAGTTTTGAGAGCGAACGCAGAAGAAGAAGCATATCTACAGGAAAAAAGCATGGCAGAAACACAACATATATGCAGCATTGAAGTCTGATGTTAGGCCATTGGTGCAAATAAAATGGCACCAACATATTTATGTTCTCTGGAGTATATTCTATTTAAAATCTTTTAAGACTATTGTCCTGCTATACAAGAGATTCTGAAACTAAATTAGGGATCTCCCTGATGTAGTGGTTTAGCTATTTGTTTTGTACTCTGAGTTCAAATTTCGCTTGCAACATCTTATTTATAAAGTTGATTTTTTTCGGAGTTCTCTGGAGATTTTGAAGCTATGGAGTTACGAGCTATGAGTTGTACTCTCAGCAGATGGTGGGACTGGACTGAGTACATATGATATCCATATTAATACAGAAAAATCCATATTAATACAGAAATTTGTAGCAGTTGACATCTATGTATTTATATAATCACTTACATATTCAGCATATTGCAATTTCCCAGAGTTTTAAAACATTTTGCAAAAAGAGTTTTAAAACATTTTGCAATTGCCATTCATAACAAATGTTGGATTGGATATGCAAGTCGTGCTAAATGAATTTTTATTCTGGTTTTAACAATAAATGTTATTTTTATGACTACATGTTTAGCTTTGGCGTTGTTGTGTATCTTATGTTTTCTTTGTTTTTTATCTGTTCCTTAGAATTCTCTGGTTCAGATATATCCTTAGAAAATTATAGATAAACATTATTGCTTTATGGATGAGAATTGTAATCAGAATAAAGAAATAAATACAGTTATCATAAACTATAATTTAAAAATATAATAAAAATAAAGAAGAAAAATAGTTATCATAAACTATAATTTAAAAATATAATAAAAAATAATAAAAAAAATAGTTATCATAAACTATAATTTAAAAATATAATAAAAATAAAGAAAAAAAATAGTTAGTTATCATAAACTATAATTTAAAAATATAATACAAATAATGAAAAAAATAGTTATCTAAACTATAAATTAAAAATAAAATAAAAATAAAGATAAAAAATAGTTATCATAAACTATAATTTAAAAATATTAAAAAAATAAAGAACAAAAAATTATCATAAACTATAATTTAAAAATATAAAAAAAAATAAAGGAAAAAAGTTATCATAAACTATAATTTAAAAATATAATAAAAATAAAGAAAAAAAAATCATAAACTATAATTTAAAAATTAAATTAAAAAAAAAAAAATCATAAACTATAATTTAAAAAGAAAAGAAAAAAAATAGTTATCATAAACTATAATTTAAAAATATAATAAAAATAAAGAAAAAAATAATCATAAACTATAATTTAAAAATTAAATTAAAAACAGAGAAAAAAAAATCATAAACTATAATTTAAAAATATAATGAAAATAAAGAATAAATATAGTTATCATAAACTATAATTTAAAAATTAAATTAAAAATAGAGAAAAAAAAATCATAAACTATAATTTAAAAATATAATGAAAATAAAGAAAAAATATAGTTATCATAAACTATAATTTAAAAATATAATAAAAATAAAGCATATCTACACCCGTGTGGTGTCGGGGCCTGAAAGGGGAGCAAAGAATGGCAACACTGTTTACCTTTGAGGCATGTCGTAAAAGGCGACTAAGGAGGTTATGGGATGGAGTTGGCTGTCCCATTCCATATAGGGTCAGTTACCCAAAGCCATACTGAAGTCTGATGTGTCAGGCCAAAAGGCACAGATATCGCAGCAATGCTGTAAACCATGACATGACGCATTCCGTTCTCTGGACTACATCCTGCTAATCTGCAGGAGTTTTGAGAACGAACGCAGAAGAAGCATATCTACAGGAAAAAAGCATGGCAGAAACACAACATATATGCAGCATTGAAGTCTGATGTTAGGCCATTGGTGCAAATAAAATGGCACCAACATATTTATGTTCTCTGGAGTATATTCTATTTAAAATCTTTTAAGACTATTGTCCTGCTATACAAGAGATTCTGAAACTAAATTAGGGATCTCCCTGATGTAGTGGTTTAGCTATTTGTTTTGTACTCTGAGTTCAAATTTCGCTTGCAACATCTTATTTATAAAATTGATTTTTTTTGGATTTCTCTGGAGATTTTGAAGCTATGGAGTTACGAGCTATGAGTTGTACTCTCAGCAGATGGTGGGACTGGACTGAGTACATATGATATCCATATTAATACAGAAAAATCCATATTAATACAGAAATTTGTAGCAGTTGACATCTATGTATTTATATAATCACTTACATATTCAGCATATTGCAATTTCCCAGAGTTTTAAAACATTTTGCAATAAGAGTTTTAAAACATTTTGCAATTGCCATTCATAACAAATGTTGGATTGGATATGCAAGTCGTGCTAAATGAATTTTTATTCTGGTTTTAACAATAAATGTTATTTTTATGACTACATGTTTAGCTTTGGCGTTGTTGTGTATCTTATGTTTTCTTTGTTTTTTATCTGTTCCTTAGAATTCTCTGGTTCAGATATATCCTTAGAAAATTATAGATAAACATTATTGCTTTATGGATGAGAATTGTAATCAGAATAAAGAAATAAATACAGTTATCATAAACTATAATTTAAAAATATAATAAAAATAAAGAAGAAAAATAGTTATCATAAACTATAATTTAAAAATATAATAAAAAATAATAAAAAAAATAGTTATCATAAACTATAATTTAAAAATATAATAAAAATAAAGAAAAAAAATAGTTAGTTATCATAAACTATAATTTAAAAATATAATACAAATAATGAAAGAAAATAGTTATCTAAACTATAAATTAAAAATAAAATAAAAATAAAGATAAAAAATAGTTATCATAAACTATAATTTAAAAATATTAAAAAAATAAAGAACAAAAAATTATCATAAACTATAATTTAAAAATATAAAAAAAATAAAGGAAAAAAGTTATCATAAACTATAATTTAAAAATATAATAAAAATAAAGAAAAAAATAATCATAAACTATAATTTAAAAATTAAATTAAAAACAGAGAAAAAAACATCATAAACTATAATTTAAAAATATAATGAAAATAAAGAATAAATATAGTTATCATAAACTATAATTTAAAAATTAAATTAAAAATAGAGAAAAAAAAATCATAAACTATAATTTAAAAATATAATGAAAATAAAGAAAAAATATAATTATCATAAACTATAATTTAAAAATATAATAAAAATAAAGCATATCTACACCCGTGTGGTGTCGGGGCCTGAAAGGGGAGCAAAGAATGGCAACACTGTTTACCTTTGAGGCATGTCGTAAAAGGCGACTAAGGAGGTTATGGGATGGAGTTGGCTGTCCCATTCCATATAGGGTCAGTTACCCAAAGCCATACTGAAGTCTGATGTGTCAGGCCAAAAGGCACAGATATCGCAGCAATGCTGTAAACCATGACATGACGCATTCCGTTCTCTGGACTACATCCTGCTAATCTGCAGGAGTTTTGAGAACGAACGCAGAAGAAGCATATCTACAGGAAAAAAGCATGGCAGAAACACAACATATATGCAGCATTGAAGTCTGATGTTAGGCCATTGGTGCAAATAAAATGGCACCAACATATTTCTGTTCTCTGGAGTATATTCTATTTAAAATCTTTTAAGATTATTGTCCTGCTATACAAGAGATTCTGAAACTAAATTAGGGATCTCCCTGATGTAGTGGTTTAGCTATTTGTTTTGTACTCAAGAGTTCAAATTTCGCTTGCAACATCTTATTTATAAAGTTGATTTTTTCGGAGTTCTCTGGAGATTTTGAAGCTATGGAGTTACGAGCTATGAGTTGTACTCTCAGCAGATGGTGGGACTGGACTGAGTACATATGATATAACCCCAGTACAATGAAGTCAATCCTTTGTCTTTTCCTTTCCTGTAAAGAGAATAGGTGCGAGTTTGAGAAGTAACACAAAAAAACATGCAAAATGGTGTACCATAAAATTCAAAAAATAATATAATATAGTGCATTTTTGGGGAGGGGGGGGAGGTCAAAAATCCATATTAATACAGAAATGTGTAGCAGTTGACACCTATGTATTTATATAATCACTTACATATTCAGCATATTGCAATTTCCCAGAGTTTTAAAACATTTTGCAATAAGAGTTTTAAAACATTTTGCAATTGTCATTCATAACAAATGTTGGATTGGATATGCAAGTCGTGCTAAATGAATTTTTATTCTGGTTTTAACAATAAATTTTATTTTTATGACTACATGTTTAGCTTTGGCGTTGTTGTGTATCTTATGTTTTCTTTGTTTTTTATCTGTTCCTTAGAATTCTCTGGTTCAGATATATCCTTAGAAAATTTTAGATAAACATTATTGCTTTATGGATGAGAATTGTAATCAGAATAAAGAAATAAATACAGTTATCATAAACTATAATTTAAAAATATAATAAAAATAAAGAAAAAAAATAGTTATCATAAACTATAATTTAAAAATATAATTAAAAAAAATAAAAATATGAACAAAATAGTTATCATAAACTATAATTTAAAAATATAATAAAAAAGCAAAAGAAATAGTTATCATAAACTATAATTTAAAAATATAATAAAAATAATGAAAAAAAATAGTTATCATAAACTATAATTTAAAAATATAAAAAAAATAAAGAAAAAAAATAGTTATCATAAACTATAATTTAAAAATATAAGAAAAATAAAGAAAAAAATAGTTAGTTATCATAAACTATAATTTAAAAATATAATAAAAATAAAGAAAAAAAATAGTTATCATAAACTATAAATTAAAAATAAAATAAAAATAAAGAAAAAAAATAGTTATCATAAACTATAATTTAAAAATATTAAAAAAATAAAGAACAAAAAATTATCATAAACTATAATTTAAAAATATTTAAAAAAATAAAGGAAAAAGTTATCATAAACTATAATTTAAAAATATAATAAAAATAAAGAAAAAAAATTATCATAAACTATAATTTAAAAATATAATAAAAATAAAAGAAAAAAAATAGTTATCATAAACTATAATTTAAAAATATAATAAAAATAAAAGAAAAAAAATAGTTATCATAACTATAATTTAAAAATATAATAAAAATAAAAGAAAAAAAATAGTTATCATAAACTATAATTTAAAAATATAATAAAAATAAAGAAAAAAATAATCATAAACTATAATTTAAAAATTAAATTAAAAATAAAGAAAAAAAAATCATAAACTATAATTTAAAAATATAATAAAAATAAAAGAAAAAAATAGTTATCATAAACTATAATTTAAAAATATAATAAAAATAAAGAAAAAAATAGTTATCATAAACTATAATTTAAAAATATAATAAAAATAAAGCATATCTACACCCGTGTGGTGCCGGGGCCTGAAAGGGGAGCAAAGAATGGCAACACTGTTTACCTTCAAGGCATGTCGTAAAACGCGACTAAGGAGGTTATGGGATGGAGTTTGCTGTCCCATTCCATATAGGGTCAGTTACCCAAAGCCATACTGAAGTCTGATGTGTCAGGCCAAAAGGCACAGATATCGCAGCAATGCTGTAAGCCATGACACAACGCATTCCGTTCTCTGGACTACATCCTGCTAATCTGCAGGAGTTCTGAGAACGAACGCAGAAGAAGAAGCATATCTACAGGAAAAAAGCATGGCAGAAACACAACATATATGCAGCATTGAAGTCTGATGTTAGGCCATTGGTGCAAATAAAATGGCACCAACATATTTCTGTTCTCTGGAGTATATTCTATTTAAAATCTTTTAAGACTATTGTCCTGCTATACAAGAGATTCTGAAACTAAATTAGGGATCTCCCTGATGTAGTGGTTTAACTATTTGTTTTGTACTCTGAGTTCAAATTTTGCTTGCAACATCTTATTTATAAAGTTGATTTTTTCGGAGTTCTCTGGAGATTTTGAAGCTATGGAGTTACGAGCTATGAGTTGTACTCTCAGCAGATGGTGGGACTGGACTGAGTACATATGATATAACCCCAGTACAATGAAGTCAATCCTTTGTCTTTTCCTTTCCTGTAAAGAGAATAGGTGCGAGTTTGAGAAGTAACACAAAAAAACATGCAAAATGGTGTACCATAAAATTCAAAAAATAATATAATATAGTGCATTTTTGGGGAGGGGGGGGAGGTCAAAAATCCATATTAATACAGAAATTTGTAGCAGTTGACACCTATGTATTTATATAATCACTTACATATTCAGCATATTGCAATTTCCCAGAGTTTTAAAACATTTTGCAATAAGAGTTTTAAAACATTTTGCAATTGTCATTCATAACAAATGTTGGATTGGATATGCAAGTCGTGCTAAATGAATTTTTATTCTGGTTTTAACAATAAATTTTATTTTTATGACTACATGTTTAGCTTTGGCGTTGTTGTGTATCTTATGTTTTCTTTGTTTTTTATCTGTTCCTTAGAATTCTCTGGTTCAGATATATCCTTAGAAAATTTTAGATAAACATTATTGCTTTATGGATGAGAATTGTAATCAGAATAAAGAAATAAATACAGTTATCATAAACTATAATTTAAAAATATAATAAAAATAAAGAAAAAAAATAGTTATCATAAACTATAATTTAAAAATATAATTAAAAAAAATAAAAATATGAACAAAATAGTTATCATAAACTATAATTTAAAAATATAATAAAAAAGCAAAAGAAATAGTTATCATAAACTATAATTTAAAAATATAATAAAAATAATGGAAAAAAATAGTTATCATAAACTATAATTTAAAAATATAAAAAAAATAAAGAAAAAAAATAGTTATCATAAACTATAATTTAAAAATATAAGAAAAATAAAGAAAAAAATAGTTAGTTATCATAAACTATAATTTAAAAATATAATAAAAATAAAGAAAAAAAATAGTTATCATAACTATAATTTAAAAATATAATAAAAATAATGAAAAAAATAGTTAGTTATCATAAACTATAATTTAAAAATATAATAAAAATAAAGAAAAAAAATAGTTAGTTATCATAAACTATAATTTAAAAATATAATAAAAATAAAAAACAACAAATTATCATAAACTATAATTTAAAAATATTAAAAAAATAAAGGAAAAAAGTTATCATAAACTATAATTTAAAAATATAATAAAAATAAAAGAAAAAAATTATCATAAACTATAATTTAAAAATATAATAAAAATAAAGAAAAAAATAATCATAAACTATAATTTAAAAATTAAATTAAAAATAAAGCAAAAAAAATCAAGCTATAATTTAAAAATATAATGAAAATAAAGAAAAAAATAGTTATCATAAACTATTAAAAATATAATAAAAATAAAGCATATCTACACCCGTGTGGTGTCGGGGCCTGAAAGGGGAGTAAAGAATGGCAACACTGTTTACCTTCGAGGCATGTCGTAAAAGGCGACTAAGGAGGTTATGGGATGGAGTTGGCTGTCCCATTCCATATAGGGTTAGTTACCCAAAGCCATACTGAAGTCTGATGTGTCAGGCCAAAAGGCACAGATATCGCAGCAACGCTGTAAACCATGACACGACACATTCCGTTCTCTGGACTACATCCTGTTAATCTGCAGGAGTTTTGAGAATGAACGCAGAAGAAGAAACATATCTACAGGAAAAAGCATGGCAGAAACACAACATATATGCAGCATTGAAGTCTGATGTTAGGCCATTGGTGCAAATAAAATGGCACCAACATATTTCTGTTCTCTGGAGTATATTCTATTTAAAATCTTTTAAGACTATTGTCCTGCTATACAAGAGATTCTGAAACTAAATTAGGGATCTCCCTGATGTAGTGGTTTAGCTATTTGTTTTGTACTCAAGAGTTCAAATTTTGCTTGCAACATCTTATTTATAAAGTTGATTTTTTCGGAGTTCTCTGGAGATTTTGAAGCTATGGAGTTACGAGCTATGAGTTGTACTCTCAGCAGATGGTGGGACTGGACTGAGTACATATGAAATAACCCCAGTACAATGAAGTCAATCCTTTGTCTTTTCCTTTCCTGTAAAGAGAATAGGTGCGAGTTTGAGAAGTAACACAAAAAAACATGCAAAATGGTGTACCATAAAATTCAAAAAATAATATAATATAGTGCATTTTTTTGGGGGTGGGGGGGGGGAGGTCAAAATCCGTATTAATACAGAAATTTGTAGCAGTTGACACCTATGTATTTATATAATCACTTACATATTCAGCATATTGCAATTTCCCAGAGTTTTAAAACATTTTGCAATTGCCATTCATAACAAATGTTGGATTGGATATGCAAGTCGTGCTAAATGAATTTTTATTCTGGTTCGAACAATAAATTTTATTTTTATGACTACATGTTTAGCTTTGGCGTTGTTGTGTATCTTATGTTTTCTTTGTTTTTTATCTGTTCCTTAGAATTCTCTGGTTCAGATATATCCTTAGAAAATTTTAGATAAACATTATTGCTTTATGGATGAGAATTGTAATCAGAATAAAGAAATAAATACAGTTATCATAAACTATAATTTAAAAATATAATAAAAATAAAGAAAAAAAATAGTTATCATAAACTATAATTTAAAAATATAATTAAAAAAAATAAAAATATGAACAAAATAGTTATCATAAACTATAATTTAAAAATATAATAAAAAAGCAAAAGAAATAGTTATCATAAACTATAATTTAAAAATATAATAAAAATAATGAAAAAAAATAGTTATCATAAACTATAATTTAAAAATATAAAAAAAATAAAGAAAAAAAATAGTTATCATAAACTATAATTTAAAAATATAAGAAAAATAAAGAAAAAAATAGTTAGTTATCATAAACTATAATTTAAAAATATAATAAAAATAAAGAAAAAAAATAGTTATCATAAACTATAAATTAAAAATAAAATAAAAATAAAGAAAAAAAATAGTTATCATAAACTATAATTTAAAAATATTAAAAAAATAAAGAACAAAAAATTATCATAAACTATAATTTAAAAATATTTAAAAAAATAAAGGAAAAAGTTATCATAAACTATAATTTAAAAATATAATAAAAATAAAGAAAAAAAATTATCATAAACTATAATTTAAAAATATAATAAAAATAAAAGAAAAAAAATAGTTATCATAAACTATAATTTAAAAATATAATAAAAATAAAAGAAAAAAAATAGTTATCATAACTATAATTTAAAAATATAATAAAAATAAAAGAAAAAAAATAGTTATCATAAACTATAATTTAAAAATATAATAAAAATAAAGAAAAAAATAATCATAAACTATAATTTAAAAATTAAATTAAAAATAAAGAAAAAAAAATCATAAACTATAATTTAAAAATATAATAAAAATAAAAGAAAAAAATAGTTATCATAAACTATAATTTAAAAATATAATAAAAATAAAGAAAAAAATAGTTATCATAAACTATAATTTAAAAATATAATAAAAATAAAGCATATCTACACCCGTGTGGTGCCGGGGCCTGAAAGGGGAGCAAAGAATGGCAACACTGTTTACCTTCAAGGCATGTCGTAAAACGCGACTAAGGAGGTTATGGGATGGAGTTTGCTGTCCCATTCCATATAGGGTCAGTTACCCAAAGCCATACTGAAGTCTGATGTGTCAGGCCAAAAGGCACAGATATCGCAGCAATGCTGTAAGCCATGACACAACGCATTCCGTTCTCTGGACTACATCCTGCTAATCTGCAGGAGTTCTGAGAACGAACGCAGAAGAAGAAGCATATCTACAGGAAAAAAGCATGGCAGAAACACAACATATATGCAGCATTGAAGTCTGATGTTAGGCCATTGGTGCAAATAAAATGGCACCAACATATTTCTGTTCTCTGGAGTATATTCTATTTAAAATCTTTTAAGACTATTGTCCTGCTATACAAGAGATTCTGAAACTAAATTAGGGATCTCCCTGATGTAGTGGTTTAACTATTTGTTTTGTACTCTGAGTTCAAATTTTGCTTGCAACATCTTATTTATAAAGTTGATTTTTTCGGAGTTCTCTGGAGATTTTGAAGCTATGGAGTTACGAGCTATGAGTTGTACTCTCAGCAGATGGTGGGACTGGACTGAGTACATATGATATAACCCCAGTACAATGAAGTCAATCCTTTGTCTTTTCCTTTCCTGTAAAGAGAATAGGTGCGAGTTTGAGAAGTAACACAAAAAAACATGCAAAATGGTGTACCATAAAATTCAAAAAATAATATAATATAGTGCATTTTTGGGGAGGGGGGGGAGGTCAAAAATCCATATTAATACAGAAATTTGTAGCAGTTGACACCTATGTATTTATATAATCACTTACATATTCAGCATATTGCAATTTCCCAGAGTTTTAAAACATTTTGCAATAAGAGTTTTAAAACATTTTGCAATTGTCATTCATAACAAATGTTGGATTGGATATGCAAGTCGTGCTAAATGAATTTTTATTCTGGTTTTAACAATAAATTTTATTTTTATGACTACATGTTTAGCTTTGGCGTTGTTGTGTATCTTATGTTTTCTTTGTTTTTTATCTGTTCCTTAGAATTCTCTGGTTCAGATATATCCTTAGAAAATTTTAGATAAACATTATTGCTTTATGGATGAGAATTGTAATCAGAATAAAGAAATAAATACAGTTATCATAAACTATAATTTAAAAATATAATAAAAATAAAGAAAAAAAATAGTTATCATAAACTATAATTTAAAAATATAATTAAAAAAAATAAAAATATGAACAAAATAGTTATCATAAACTATAATTTAAAAATATAATAAAAAAGCAAAAGAAATAGTTATCATAAACTATAATTTAAAAATATAATAAAAATAATGGAAAAAAATAGTTATCATAAACTATAATTTAAAAATATAAAAAAAATAAAGAAAAAAAATAGTTATCATAAACTATAATTTAAAAATATAAGAAAAATAAAGAAAAAAATAGTTAGTTATCATAAACTATAATTTAAAAATATAATAAAAATAAAGAAAAAAAATAGTTATCATAACTATAATTTAAAAATATAATAAAAATAATGAAAAAAATAGTTAGTTATCATAAACTATAATTTAAAAATATAATAAAAATAAAGAAAAAAAATAGTTAGTTATCATAAACTATAATTTAAAAATATAATAAAAATAAAAAACAACAAATTATCATAAACTATAATTTAAAAATATTAAAAAAATAAAGGAAAAAAGTTATCATAAACTATAATTTAAAAATATAATAAAAATAAAAGAAAAAAATTATCATAAACTATAATTTAAAAATATAATAAAAATAAAGAAAAAAATAATCATAAACTATAATTTAAAAATTAAATTAAAAATAAAGCAAAAAAAATCAAGCTATAATTTAAAAATATAATGAAAATAAAGAAAAAAATAGTTATCATAAACTATTAAAAATATAATAAAAATAAAGCATATCTACACCCGTGTGGTGTCGGGGCCTGAAAGGGGAGTAAAGAATGGCAACACTGTTTACCTTCGAGGCATGTCGTAAAAGGCGACTAAGGAGGTTATGGGATGGAGTTGGCTGTCCCATTCCATATAGGGTTAGTTACCCAAAGCCATACTGAAGTCTGATGTGTCAGGCCAAAAGGCACAGATATCGCAGCAACGCTGTAAACCATGACACGACACATTCCGTTCTCTGGACTACATCCTGTTAATCTGCAGGAGTTTTGAGAATGAACGCAGAAGAAGAAACATATCTACAGGAAAAAGCATGGCAGAAACACAACATATATGCAGCATTGAAGTCTGATGTTAGGCCATTGGTGCAAATAAAATGGCACCAACATATTTCTGTTCTCTGGAGTATATTCTATTTAAAATCTTTTAAGACTATTGTCCTGCTATACAAGAGATTCTGAAACTAAATTAGGGATCTCCCTGATGTAGTGGTTTAGCTATTTGTTTTGTACTCAAGAGTTCAAATTTTGCTTGCAACATCTTATTTATAAAGTTGATTTTTTCGGAGTTCTCTGGAGATTTTGAAGCTATGGAGTTACGAGCTATGAGTTGTACTCTCAGCAGATGGTGGGACTGGACTGAGTACATATGAAATAACCCCAGTACAATGAAGTCAATCCTTTGTCTTTTCCTTTCCTGTAAAGAGAATAGGTGCGAGTTTGAGAAGTAACACAAAAAAACATGCAAAATGGTGTACCATAAAATTCAAAAAATAATATAATATAGTGCATTTTTTTGGGGGTGGGGGGGGGGAGGTCAAAATCCGTATTAATACAGAAATTTGTAGCAGTTGACACCTATGTATTTATATAATCACTTACATATTCAGCATATTGCAATTTCCCAGAGTTTTAAAACATTTTGCAATTGCCATTCATAACAAATGTTGGATTGGATATGCAAGTCGTGCTAAATGAATTTTTATTCTGGTTCGAACAATAAATTTTATTTTTATGACTACATGTTTAGCTTTGGCGTTGTTGTGTATCTTATGTTTTCTTTGTTTTTTATCTGTTCCTTAGAATTCTCTGGTTCAGATATATCCTTAGAAAATTTTAGATAAACATTATTGCTTTATGGATGAGAATTGTAATCAGAATAAAGAAATAAATACAGTTATCATAAACTATAATTTAAAAATATAATAAAAATAAAGAAAAAAAATAGTTATCATAAACTATAATTTAAAAATATAATTAAAAAAAATAAAAAATATGAACAAAATAGTTATCATAAACTATAATTTAAAAATATAATAAAAAAGCAAAAGAAATAGTTATCATAAACTATAATTTAAAAATATAATAAAAATAATGGAAAAAAATAGTTATCATAAACTATAATTTAAAAATATAAAAAAAATAAAGAAAAAAAATAGTTATCATAAACTATAATTTAAAAATATAAAAAAATAAAGAAAAAAGTTATCATAAACTATAAATTAAAAATATAAAAAAAAATAAAGAAAAAAAATAGTTATCATAACTATAATTTAAAAATATAATAAAAATAAAAGAAAAAAAATAGTTATCATAAACTATAATTTAAAAATATAATAAAAATAAAGAAAAAAATAATCATAAACTATAATTTAAAAATTAAATTAAAAATAAAGAAAAAAAAATCATAAACTATAATTTAAAAATATAATAAAAATAAAAGAAAAAAATAGTTATCATAAACTATAATTTAAAAATATAATAAAAATAAAGAAAAAAATAGTTATCATAAACTATAATTTAAAAATATAATAAAAATAAAGCATATCTACACCCGTGTGGTGCCGGGGCCTGAAAGGGGAGCAAAGAATGGCAACACTGTTTACCTTCAAGGCATGTCGTAAAACGCGACTAAGGAGGTTATGGGATGGAGTTTGCTGTCCCATTCCATATAGGGTCAGTTACCCAAAGCCATACTGAAGTCTGATGTGTCAGGCCAAAAGGCACAGATATCGCAGCAATGCTGTAAGCCATGACACAACGCATTCCGTTCTCTGGACTACATCCTGCTAATCTGCAGGAGTTCTGAGAACGAACGCAGAAGAAGAAGCATATCTACAGGAAAAAAGCATGGCAGAAACACAACATATATGCAGCATTGAAGTCTGATGTTAGGCCATTGGTGCAAATAAAATGGCACCAACATATTTCTGTTCTCTGGAGTATATTCTATTTAAAATCTTTTAAGACTATTGTCCTGCTATACAAGAGATTCTGAAACTAAATTAGGGATCTCCCTGATGTAGTGGTTTAACTATTTGTTTTGTACTCTGAGTTCAAATTTTGCTTGCAACATCTTATTTATAAAGTTGATTTTTTCGGAGTTCTCTGGAGATTTTGAAGCTATGGAGTTACGAGCTATGAGTTGTACTCTCAGCAGATGGTGGGACTGGACTGAGTACATATGATATAACCCCAGTACAATGAAGTCAATCCTTTGTCTTTTCCTTTCCTGTAAAGAGAATAGGTGCGAGTTTGAGAAGTAACACAAAAAAACATGCAAAATGGTGTACCATAAAATTCAAAAAATAATATAATATAGTGCATTTTTGGGGAGGGGGGGGAGGTCAAAAATCCATATTAATACAGAAATTTGTAGCAGTTGACACCTATGTATTTATATAATCACTTACATATTCAGCATATTGCAATTTCCCAGAGTTTTAAAACATTTTGCAATAAGAGTTTTAAAACATTTTGCAATTGTCATTCATAACAAATGTTGGATTGGATATGCAAGTCGTGCTAAATGAATTTTTATTCTGGTTTTAACAATAAATTTTATTTTTATGACTACATGTTTAGCTTTGGCGTTGTTGTGTATCTTATGTTTTCTTTGTTTTTTATCTGTTCCTTAGAATTCTCTGGTTCAGATATATCCTTAGAAAATTTTAGATAAACATTATTGCTTTATGGATGAGAATTGTAATCAGAATAAAGAAATAAATACAGTTATCATAAACTATAATTTAAAAATATAATAAAAATAAAGAAAAAAAATAGTTATCATAAACTATAATTTAAAAATATAATTAAAAAAAATAAAAATATGAACAAAATAGTTATCATAAACTATAATTTAAAAATATAATAAAAAAGCAAAAGAAATAGTTATCATAAACTATAATTTAAAAATATAATAAAAATAATGAAAAAAAATAGTTATCATAAACTATAATTTAAAAATATAAAAAAAATAAAGAAAAAAAATAGTTATCATAAACTATAATTTAAAAATATAAGAAAAATAAAGAAAAAAATAGTTAGTTATCATAAACTATAATTTAAAAATATAATAAAAATAAAGAAAAAAAATAGTTATCATAACTATAATTTAAAAATATAATAAAAATAATGAAAAAAAATAGTTAGTTATCATAAACTATAATTTAAAAATATAATAAAAATAAAGAAAAAAAATAGTTAGTTATCATAAACTATAATTTAAAAATATAATAAAAATAAAAAACAACAAATTATCATAAACTATAATTTAAAAATATTAAAAAAATAAAGGAAAAAAGTTATCATAAACTATAATTTAAAAATATAATAAAAATAAAAGAAAAAAATTATCATAAACTATAATTTAAAAATATAATAAAAATAAAGATAAAAATAATCATAAACTATAATTTAAAAATTAAATTAAAAATAAAGCAAAAAAAATCAAGCTATAATTTAAAAATATAATGAAAATAAAGAAAAAAATAGTTATCATAAACTATTAAAAATATAATAAAAATAAAGCATATCTACACCCGTGTGGTGTCGGGGCCTGAAAGGGGAGTAAAGAATGGCAACACTGTTTACCTTCGAGGCATGTCGTAAAAGGCGACTAAGGAGGTTATGGGATGGAGTTGGCTGTCCCATTCCATATAGGGTTAGTTACCCAAAGCCATACTGAAGTCTGATGTGTCAGGCCAAAAGGCACAGATATCGCAGCAACGCTGTAAACCATGACACGACACATTCCGTTCTCTGGACTACATCCTGTTAATCTGCAGGAGTTTTGAGAATGAACGCAGAAGAAGAAACATATCTACAGGAAAAAGCATGGCAGAAACACAACATATATGCAGCATTGAAGTCTGATGTTAGGCCATTGGTGCAAATAAAATGGCACCAACATATTTCTGTTCTCTGGAGTATATTCTATTTAAAATCTTTTAAGACTATTGTCCTGCTATACAAGAGATTCTGAAACTAAATTAGGGATCTCCCTGATGTAGTGGTTTAGCTATTTGTTTTGTACTCAAGAGTTCAAATTTTGCTTGCAACATCTTATTTATAAAGTTGATTTTTTCGGAGTTCTCTGGAGATTTTGAAGCTATGGAGTTACGAGCTATGAGTTGTACTCTCAGCAGATGGTGGGACTGGACTGAGTACATATGAAATAACCCCAGTACAATGAAGTCAATCCTTTGTCTTTTCCTTTCCTGTAAAGAGAATAGGTGCGAGTTTGAGAAGTAACACAAAAAAACATGCAAAATGGTGTACCATAAAATTCAAAAAATAATATAATATAGTGCATTTTTTTGGGGGTGGGGGGGGGGAGGTCAAAATCCGTATTAATACAGAAATTTGTAGCAGTTGACACCTATGTATTTATATAATCACTTACATATTCAGCATATTGCAATTTCCCAGAGTTTTAAAACATTTTGCAATTGCCATTCATAACAAATGTTGGATTGGATATGCAAGTCGTGCTAAATGAATTTTTATTCTGGTTCGAACAATAAATTTTATTTTTATGACTACATGTTTAGCTTTGGCGTTGTTGTGTATCTTATGTTTTCTTTGTTTTTTATCTGTTCCTTAGAATTCTCTGGTTCAGATATATCCTTAGAAAATTTTAGATAAACATTATTGCTTTATGGATGAGAATTGTAATCAGAATAAAGAAATAAATACAGTTATCATAAACTATAATTTAAAAATATAATAAAAATAAAGAAAAAAAATAGTTATCATAAACTATAATTTAAAAATATAATTAAAAAAAATAAAAAATATGAACAAAATAGTTATCATAAACTATAATTTAAAAATATAATAAAAAAGCAAAAGAAATAGTTATCATAAACTATAATTTAAAAATATAATAAAAATAATGGAAAAAAATAGTTATCATAAACTATAATTTAAAAATATAAAAAAAATAAAGAAAAAAAATAGTTATCATAAACTATAATTTAAAAATATAAAAAAATAAAGAAAAAAGTTATCATAAACTATAAATTAAAAATATAAAAAAAAATAAAGAAAAAAAATAGTTATCATAAACTATAATTTAAAAATATAAAAAAATAAAAAAAAAAGTTATCATAAACTATAAATTAAAAATATAAGAAAAATAAAGAAAATAAATACAGTTATCATAAACTATAATTTAAAAATATAATAAAAATAAAGAAAAAAAAATAGTTATCATAAACTATAATTTAAAAATATAATAAAAATAAAGAAAAAAATAGTTATCATAAACTATAATTTAAAAATATAAGAAAAATAAAGAAAAAAAGTTATCATAAACTATAATTTAAAAATATAAGAAAAATAAAGAAAAAAAATAGTTATCATAAACTATAATTTAAAAATATAATAAAAATAAAGAAAAAAAATAGTTATCATAAACTATAATTTAAAAATATAATAAAAATAAAGAAAAAAATAGTTATCATAAACTATAATTTAAAAATATAAGAAAAATAAAACAAAAAATAGTTATCATAAACTATAATTTAAAAATATAATACAAATAAAAGAAAAAAATAGTTATCATAAACTATAATTTAAAAATATAATAAAAATAAAGCATATCTACACCCGTGTGGTGCCGGGGCCTGAAAGGGGAGCAAAGAATGGCAACACTGTTTACCTTCGAGGCATGTCGTAAAAGGCGACTAAGGAGGTTATGTGATGGAGTTGGCTGTCCTATTCCATATAGGGTCAGTTACCCAAAGCCATACTGAAGTCTGATGTGTCAGGCACAGATATCGCAGCAATGCTGTAAACCATGACACGACGCATTCCGTTCTCTGGACTACATACTGCTAATCTGCAGGAGTTTTGAGAACAAACGCAGAAGAAGAAGCCTATCTACAGGAAAAAGCATGGCAGAAACACAACATATATGCAGCATTGAAGTCTGATGTTAGGCCATTGGTGCAAATAAAATGGCACCAACATATTTCTGTTCTCTGGAGTATATTCTATTTAAAATCTTTTAAGACTATTGTCCTGCTATACAAGAGATTCTGAAACTAAATTAGGGATCTCCCTGATGTAGTGGTTTAACTATTTGTTTTGTACTCTGAGTTCAAATTTTGCTTGCAACATCTTATTTATAAAGTTGATTTTTTCGGAGTTCTCTGGAGATTTTGAAGCTATGGAGTTACGAGCTATGAGTTGTACTCTCAGCAGATGGTGGGACTGGACTGAGTACATATGATATAACCCCAGTACAATGAAGTCAATCCTTTGTCTTTTCCTTTCCTGTAAAGAGAATAGGTGCGAGTTTGAGAAGTAACACAAAAAAACATGCAAAATGGTGTACCATAAAATTCAAAAAATAATATAATATAGTGCATTTTTGGGGAGGGGGGGGAGGTCAAAAATCCATATTAATACAGAAATTTGTAGCAGTTGACACCTATGTATTTATATAATCACTTACATATTCAGCATATTGCAATTTCCCAGAGTTTTAAAACATTTTGCAATAAGAGTTTTAAAACATTTTGCAATTGTCATTCATAACAAATGTTGGATTGGATATGCAAGTCGTGCTAAATGAATTTTTATTCTGGTTTTAACAATAAATTTTATTTTTATGACTACATGTTTAGCTTTGGCGTTGTTGTGTATCTTATGTTTTCTTTGTTTTTTATCTGTTCCTTAGAATTCTCTGGTTCAGATATATCCTTAGAAAATTTTAGATAAACATTATTGCTTTATGGATGAGAATTGTAATCAGAATAAAGAAATAAATACAGTTATCATAAACTATAATTTAAAAATATAATAAAAATAAAGAAAAAAAATAGTTATCATAAACTATAATTTAAAAATATAATTAAAAAAAATAAAAATATGAACAAAATAGTTATCATAAACTATAATTTAAAAATATAATAAAAAAGCAAAAGAAATAGTTATCATAAACTATAATTTAAAAATATAATAAAAATAATGAAAAAAAATAGTTATCATAAACTATAATTTAAAAATATAAAAAAAATAAAGAAAAAAAATAGTTATCATAAACTATAATTTAAAAATATAAGAAAAATAAAGAAAAAAATAGTTAGTTATCATAAACTATAATTTAAAAATATAATAAAAATAAAGAAAAAAAATAGTTATCATAACTATAATTTAAAAATATAATAAAAATAATGAAAAAAAATAGTTAGTTATCATAAACTATAATTTAAAAATATAATAAAAATAAAGAAAAAAAATAGTTAGTTATCATAAACTATAATTTAAAAATATAATAAAAATAAAAAACAACAAATTATCATAAACTATAATTTAAAAATATTAAAAAAATAAAGGAAAAAAGTTATCATAAACTATAATTTAAAAATATAATAAAAATAAAAGAAAAAAATTATCATAAACTATAATTTAAAAATATAATAAAAATAAAGATAAAAATAATCATAAACTATAATTTAAAAATTAAATTAAAAATAAAGCAAAAAAAATCAAGCTATAATTTAAAAATATAATGAAAATAAAGAAAAAAATAGTTATCATAAACTATTAAAAATATAATAAAAATAAAGCATATCTACACCCGTGTGGTGTCGGGGCCTGAAAGGGGAGTAAAGAATGGCAACACTGTTTACCTTCGAGGCATGTCGTAAAAGGCGACTAAGGAGGTTATGGGATGGAGTTGGCTGTCCCATTCCATATAGGGTTAGTTACCCAAAGCCATACTGAAGTCTGATGTGTCAGGCCAAAAGGCACAGATATCGCAGCAACGCTGTAAACCATGACACGACACATTCCGTTCTCTGGACTACATCCTGTTAATCTGCAGGAGTTTTGAGAATGAACGCAGAAGAAGAAACATATCTACAGGAAAAAGCATGGCAGAAACACAACATATATGCAGCATTGAAGTCTGATGTTAGGCCATTGGTGCAAATAAAATGGCACCAACATATTTCTGTTCTCTGGAGTATATTCTATTTAAAATCTTTTAAGACTATTGTCCTGCTATACAAGAGATTCTGAAACTAAATTAGGGATCTCCCTGATGTAGTGGTTTAGCTATTTGTTTTGTACTCAAGAGTTCAAATTTTGCTTGCAACATCTTATTTATAAAGTTGATTTTTTCGGAGTTCTCTGGAGATTTTGAAGCTATGGAGTTACGAGCTATGAGTTGTACTCTCAGCAGATGGTGGGACTGGACTGAGTACATATGAAATAACCCCAGTACAATGAAGTCAATCCTTTGTCTTTTCCTTTCCTGTAAAGAGAATAGGTGCGAGTTTGAGAAGTAACACAAAAAAACATGCAAAATGGTGTACCATAAAATTCAAAAAATAATATAATATAGTGCATTTTTTTGGGGGTGGGGGGGGGGAGGTCAAAATCCGTATTAATACAGAAATTTGTAGCAGTTGACACCTATGTATTTATATAATCACTTACATATTCAGCATATTGCAATTTCCCAGAGTTTTAAAACATTTTGCAATTGCCATTCATAACAAATGTTGGATTGGATATGCAAGTCGTGCTAAATGAATTTTTATTCTGGTTCGAACAATAAATTTTATTTTTATGACTACATGTTTAGCTTTGGCGTTGTTGTGTATCTTATGTTTTCTTTGTTTTTTATCTGTTCCTTAGAATTCTCTGGTTCAGATATATCCTTAGAAAATTTTAGATAAACATTATTGCTTTATGGATGAGAATTGTAATCAGAATAAAGAAATAAATACAGTTATCATAAACTATAATTTAAAAATATAATAAAAATAAAGAAAAAAAATAGTTATCATAAACTATAATTTAAAAATATAATTAAAAAAAATAAAAAATATGAACAAAATAGTTATCATAAACTATAATTTAAAAATATAATAAAAAAGCAAAAGAAATAGTTATCATAAACTATAATTTAAAAATATAATAAAAATAATGGAAAAAAATAGTTATCATAAACTATAATTTAAAAATATAAAAAAAATAAAGAAAAAAAATAGTTATCATAAACTATAATTTAAAAATATAAAAAAATAAAGAAAAAAGTTATCATAAACTATAAATTAAAAATATAAAAAAAAATAAAGAAAAAAAATAGTTATCATAAACTATAATTTAAAAATATAAAAAAATAAAAAAAAAAGTTATCATAAACTATAAATTAAAAATATAAGAAAAATAAAGAAAAAAAATATTTATCATAAACTATAATTTAAAAATATAATAAAAATAAAGAAAAAAAAATAGTTATCATAAACTATAATTTAAAAATATAATAAAAATAAAGAAAAAAATAGTTATCATAAACTATAATTTAAAAATATAAGAAAAATAAAGAAAAAAAGTTATCATAAACTATAATTTAAAAATATAAGAAAAATAAAGAAAAAAAATAGTTATCATAAACTATAATTTAAAAATATAATAAAAATAAAGAAAAAAAATAGTTATCATAAACTATAATTTAAAAATATAATAAAAATAAAGAAAAAAATAGTTATCATAAACTATAATTTAAAAATATAAGAAAAATAAAACAAAAAATAGTTATCATAAACTATAATTTAAAAATATAATACAAATAAAAGAAAAAAATAGTTATCATAAACTATAATTTAAAAATATAATAAAAATAAAGCATATCTACACCCGTGTGGTGCCGGGGCCTGAAAGGGGAGCAAAGAATGGCAACACTGTTTACCTTCGAGGCATGTCGTAAAAGGCGACTAAGGAGGTTATGTGATGGAGTTGGCTGTCCTATTCCATATAGGGTCAGTTACCCAAAGCCATACTGAAGTCTGATGTGTCAGGCACAGATATCGCAGCAATGCTGTAAACCATGACACGACGCATTCCGTTCTCTGGACTACATACTGCTAATCTGCAGGAGTTTTGAGAACAAACGCAGAAGAAGAAGCCTATCTACAGGAAAAAGCATGGCAGAAACACAACATATATGCAGCATTGAAGTCTGATGTTAGGCCATTGGTGCAAATAAAATGGCACCAACATATTTCTGTTCTCTGGAGTATATTCTATTTAAAATCTTTTAAGACTATTGTCCTGCTATACAAGAGATTCTGAAACTAAATTAGGGATCTCCCTGATGTAGTGGTTTAACTATTTGTTTTGTACTCTGAGTTCAAATTTTGCTTGCAACATCTTATTTATAAAGTTGATTTTTTCGGAGTTCTCTGGAGATTTTGAAGCTATGGAGTTACGAGCTATGAGTTGTACTCTCAGCAGATGGTGGGACTGGACTGAGTACATATGATATAACCCCAGTACAATGAAGTCAATCCTTTGTCTTTTCCTTTCCTGTAAAGAGAATAGGTGCGAGTTTGAGAAGTAACACAAAAAAACATGCAAAATGGTGTACCATAAAATTCAAAAAATAATATAATATAGTGCATTTTTGGGGAGGGGGGGGAGGTCAAAAATCCATATTAATACAGAAATTTGTAGCAGTTGACACCTATGTATTTATATAATCACTTACATATTCAGCATATTGCAATTTCCCAGAGTTTTAAAACATTTTGCAATAAGAGTTTTAAAACATTTTGCAATTGTCATTCATAACAAATGTTGGATTGGATATGCAAGTCGTGCTAAATGAATTTTTATTCTGGTTTTAACAATAAATTTTATTTTTATGACTACATGTTTAGCTTTGGCGTTGTTGTGTATCTTATGTTTTCTTTGTTTTTTATCTGTTCCTTAGAATTCTCTGGTTCAGATATATCCTTAGAAAATTTTAGATAAACATTATTGCTTTATGGATGAGAATTGTAATCAGAATAAAGAAATAAATACAGTTATCATAAACTATAATTTAAAAATATAATAAAAATAAAGAAAAAAAATAGTTATCATAAACTATAATTTAAAAATATAATTAAAAAAAATAAAAATATGAACAAAATAGTTATCATAAACTATAATTTAAAAATATAATAAAAAAGCAAAAGAAATAGTTATCATAAACTATAATTTAAAAATATAATAAAAATAATGAAAAAAAATAGTTATCATAAACTATAATTTAAAAATATAAAAAAAATAAAGAAAAAAAATAGTTATCATAAGCTATAATTTAAAAATATAATAAAAATAAAGAAAAAAAATAGTTATCATAACTATAATTTAAAAATATAATAAAAATAATGAAAAAAATAGTTAGTTATCATAAACTATAATTTAAAAATATAATAAAAATAAAGAAAAAAAATAGTTAGTTATCATAAACTATAATTTAAAAATATAAGAAAAATAAAGAAAAAAAGTTATCATAAACTATAATTTAAAAATATAAGAAAAACAAAAAAGAAAAAAAATAGTTATCATAAACTATAATTTAAAAATATAATAAAAATAAAGAAAAAAAATAGTTATCATAAACTATAATTTAAAAATATAATAAAAATAAAGAAAAAAAATAGTTATCATAAACTATAATTTAAAAATATAAGAAAAATAAAGCAAAAAATAGTTATCATAAACTATAATTTAAAAATATAATACAAATAAAAGAACAAAATAGTTATCATAAACTATAATTTAAAAATATAATAAAAAAGCAAAAGAAATAGTTATCATAAACTATAATTTAAAAATATAATAAAAATAATGAAAAAAAATAGTTATCATAAACTATAATTTAAAAATATAAAAAAAATAAAGAAAAAAAATAGTTATCATAAGCTATAATTTAAAAATATAAGAAAAATAAAGAAAAAAAATAATTATCATAAACTATAATTTAAAAATATAATAAAAATAAAGAAGAAAAATAGTTATCATAAACTATAATTTAAAAATATAATAAAAATAAAGAAAAAAAATAGTTATCATAAACTATAATTTAAAAATATAAGAAAAATAAAGAAAAAAAGTTATCATAAACTATAATTTAAAAATATAAGAAAAATAAAGAAAAAAAATAGTTATCATAAACTATAATTTAAAAATATAATAAAAATAAAGAAAAAAAATAGTTATCATAAACTATAATTTAAAAATATAATAAAAATAAAGAAAAAAAATAGTTATCATAAACTATAATTTAAAAATATAAGAAAAATAAAGCAAAAAATAGTTATCATAAACTATAATTTAAAAATATAATACAAATAAAAGAAAAAAATAGTTATCATAAACTATAATTTAAAAATATAATAAAAATAAAGCATATCTACACCCGTGTGGTGCCGGGGCCTGAAAGGGGAGCAAAGAATGGCAACACTGTTTACCTTCGAGGCATGTCGTAAAAGGCGACTAAGGAGGTTATGTGATGGAGTTGGCTGTCCTATTCCATATAGGGTCAGTTACCCAAAGCCATACTGAAGTCTGATGTGTCAGGCACAGATATCGCAGCAATGCTGTAAACCATGACACGATGCATTCCGTTCTCTGGACTACATCCTGCTAATCTGCAGGAGTTTTGAGAACAAACGCAGAAGAAGAAGCCTATCTACAGGAAAAAGCATGGCAGAAACACAACATATATGCAGCATTGAAGTCTGATGTTAGGCCATTGGTGCAAATAAAATGGCACCAACATATTTCTGTTCTCTGGAGTATATTCTATTTAAAATCTTTTAAGACTATTGTCCTGCTATACAAGAGATTCTGAAACTAAATTAGGGATCTCCCTGATGTAGTGGTTTAGCTATTTGTTTTGTACTCAGAGTTCAAATTTCGCTTGCAACATCTTATTTATAAAGTTGATTTTTTCGGAGTTCTCTGGAGATTTTGAAGCTATGGAGTTACGAGCTATGAGTTGTACTCTCAGCAGATGGTGGGACTGGACTGAGTACATATGATATAACCCCAGTACAATGAAGTCAATCCTTTGTCTTTTCCTTTCCTGTAAAGAGAATAGGTGCGAGTTTGAGAAGTAACACAAAAAAACATGCAAAATGGTGTACCATAAAATTCAAAAAATAATATAATAGTGCATTTTCTTTTGGGGGGAGGGGGGGGGGAGGTCCAAAATCCATATTAATACAGAAATTTGTAGCAGTTGACACCTATGTATTTATATAATCACTTACATATTCAGCATATTGCAATTTCCCAGAGTTTTAAAACATTTTGCAATAAGAGTTTTAAAACATTTTGCAATTGCCATTCATAACAAATGTTGGATTGGATATGCAAGTCGTGCTAAATGAATTTTTATTCTGGTTTTAACAATAAATGTTATTTTTATGACTACATGTTTAGCTTTGGCGTTGTTGTGTATCTTATGTTTTCTTTGTTTTTTTATCTGTTCCTTAGAATTCTCTGGTTCAGATATATCCTTAGAAAATTTTAGATAAACATTATTGCTTTATGGATGAGAATTGTAATCAGAATAAAGAAATAAATACAGTTATCATAAACTATAATTTAAAAATATAATAAAAAAGAAAAAAAATAGTTATCATAAACTATAATTTAAAAATATAATAAAAATAATGAAAAAAAATTGTTATCATAAACTATAATTTAAAAATATAATAAAAATAAAGAAAAAAATAGTTATCATAAACTATAATTTAAAAATATAATACAAATAATGAAAATAAAATAGTTATCATAAACTATAATTTAAAAATATAATACAAATAATGAAAAAAAAATAGTTATCATAAACTATAATTTAAAAATATAATAAAAATAAAGAAAAAAAATATCATAAACTATATTTTTAAAATATAATAAAAATAAAGAAAAAAATAGTTATCATAAACTATAATTTAAAAATATAATAAAAATAAAGAAAAAAAAATAGTTAGTTATCACAAACTATAATTTAAAAATATAATAAAAATAAAGAAAAAAATAGTTAGTTATCATAAACTATAATTTAAAAATATAATAAAAAAGAAAAAAATAGTTATCATAAAATATAATTTAAAAATATAATAAAAATAATGAAAAAAATAGTTATCATAAACTATAATTTAAAAATATAATAAAAATAAAGAAAAAAAATATCATAAACTATAATTTAAAAATTAAACTAAAAATAAAGAAAAAAAATAGTTATCATAAATTATAATTTAAAAATATAATAAAAATAAAGAAAAAAATTATCATAAACTATAATTTAAAAATATAATAAAAATAAAAGAAAAAAAATAGTTATAAACTATAATTTAAAGATATAATAAAAATAAAGAAAAAAAAAATCATAAACTATAATTTAAAAATATAATGAAAATAAAGAAAAAAATAGTTATCATAAACTATAATTTAAAAATATAATAAAAATAAAGCATATCTACACCCGTGTGGTGTCGGGGCCTGAAAGGGGAGCAAAGAATGGCAACACTGTTTACCTTCGAGGCATGTCGTAAAAGGCGACTAAGGAGGTTATGGGATGGAGTTGGCTGTCCCATTCCATATAGGGTCAGTTACCCAAAGCCATACTGAAGTCTGATGTGTCAGGCCAAAAGGCACAGATATCGCAGCAATGCTGTAAACCATGACACGACACATTCCGTTCTCTGGACTACATCCTGCTAATCTGCAGGAGTTTTTTGGAGTTTTGCAGAAGAAGAAGCATATCTACAGGAAAAAGCATGGCAGAAACACAACATATATGCAGCATTGAAGTCTGATGTTAGGCCATTGGTGCAAATAAAATGGCACCAACATATTTCTCTTCTCTGGAGTATATTCTATTTAAAATCTTTTAAGACTATTGTCCTGCTATACAAGAGATTCTGAAACTAAATTAGGGATCTCCCTGATGTAGTGGTTTAGCTATTTGTTTTGTACTCAAGAGTTCAAATTTCGCTTGGTACATCTTATTTATAAAGTTGATTTTTTCGGAGTTCTCTGGAGATTTTGAAGCTATGGAGTTACCAGCTATGAGTAGTACTCTCAGCAGATGGTGTGCCGCTTCGTTGAGTGGGACAGGACTGAGCAATTGGATATCGACAATAAGTGAAAACATCCAAATAAAAATATAACCCTGGTTTTAAAATATATCAGATTACAGATTAAGTGTTCATCTTAAGACTTCCAACAGAACTTTTCCGTGCTTCAAGTTCTACAACACAATTGACACTAGAACAGAGGAAGACTTACCAAAAACACCTGGGATAATGGATGTATTCTCACAATAATTACAACTATAATGTAATCTTACCAAAGACTATAAGATTGAACAAAAATAAAGTGAAATCCCTCTATAATACATTCTTTTATAACAAATTTCCTTATATAACGCTTCAAAATCTCCAAATTATATTTATTCTATATTGTTTGTACTATATTTTTATCCAAAAAACACTTAACAAACGATACGAAAACAGGAGACCTATTGGACGCCCTCGTAAAAGGTGGATAGATAGTGTATTAGAGACACTTGGAAATATAACAGCAGAGGAGGCAAATAGAAGGGCAAAAGACCGTACACTCACTCTCCCCTCAGCACTGAAAGGTACATGAGGACAGAAAGAAGAAAAAGGATATATTGCAAATTTCTGTTATTACATACTTATTTTGTTAGTCCTGATCAAGTTGTTATAATGAGATTCCACTGTATTATTAATGTGACTCAGGTTGCATTAAAATGTCCAGATTATAATAAAAGATCAATATAACTGAAGGTAAGGTTGAAAAGCCATAGAGGATCAACTTCATTCTACTCAGGTTACCCCATATGTACTCCTACCCTTTCAACAAAGCAGTACGCTGCACGCAGAGAGTATCACATATAGTGCATAACTCCGTAGCTTCCAGCAAAATGTCCAGCGATCTCAGAAAAAAATTCACTTTATTTAAAAAAAGTTGCAGCTGAGATTTGAACCCATCACCTCTTGAACACAAAGTGAATGACTTCACCATGCCAGGGAAATCACAAATTGATTTTTTTAAAGACAAGAAGTTACTGTGCCAGTTGTTATTGTATCTGAAATTTACTATGTCAGAAGTTACTGTGTTAAAATATTTGTGTCAGAAGTTACTGTGTTAAAATATTTGTCAGAAGTTACTGTGATAAAATATTTGTCAGAAGTTACTGTGTTAAAATATTTGTCAGAAGTTACTGTGATAAAATATTTGTCAGAAGTTACTGTGTTAAAATATTTGTGTCAGAAGTTACTGTGTTAAAATATTTGTCAGAAGTTACTGTGCCAGTTGTTATTGTATCAGAAATTTACTGTGTCAGAAGTTACTGTGCCAGTTGTTATTGTATCAGAAGTTACTGTTCCAGTTGTTATTGTATCAGAAATGTATTGTGTCAGAAGTTACTGTGCCAGAAGTTACTGTGCCAGTTGTTTTGTATCAGAAGTTATTGTATCAGAAGTTTACTGTGTCAGAAGTTACTGTATCAGAAGTTACTGTGTTAAAATTATTGTATCAGAAGTTACTGTATCAGAAGTTACTGTGTTAAAATTATTGTATCAGAAGTTATTATGCCAGTTGTTATTGTGCCAGTTGTTATTGTATCAGAAAGTACCTGTATCAGAATTTATTATTTCAGAAGTTATTGTGTTTGTCACCATGAATTCGAATGATGCAAAGCTCCCACTTTTGCTTCTGTACAGCTTTCATAATTCAGTATTTATTGAGAGACAACAATCACACCCTATGGAGAAATAGTTAAACCCATGACTCTCACTATGAAAAAATAGTTAAACCCATGAATCACTATGGAAAAATAGTTAAACCCATGACTCTCACTATGAAAAAAATAATTAAACCCATGACTCACTATAGAAAAATAGTTAAACCCATGACTCAGTGGTTTCAGCAGTTAAAACGTGTAATAATACTTAGTGGTTGGCCTTTAGTTTGTAGTTGTTCAAAACATATTTTTACATTGCAGGGATTTATCTGTATACTGGAGTCCTCACAACTCTTAGATTTGGGCTATCATTTGTATATTGTACTATGTATCATTGTACCATGGGAAAAAGATGCACGTACTAGAGCTACATGGCACTCTACAGTTAAAAACAGACGCAGCATCTTGCGAAAAGGAGAAACTCAGCAGCAGAGAGTATCTACAAAATTACTGATAGATTAAAAAAAACCATCTACAGTTGTCATTCCATGCCCCCCAAACTGTCGAAGGACATTTGCGGACAGAATAGGACTTATTAGACATCTATGAATATAAAGCCAAGGACATAACTCTTAACTGAATTTCATAAAGTGGATCTAACAATGGGCCATCATCGCTTATGATGAACAAACAACAACCAAATGTGTATGTTTGTAAAGAGTTGAGTCAGTTGTGTTCGTGATCCAAGAATGTTATCTTCAAAAGTTAATGGTTGTCCCAATCCTGCATGTTGTATTACTTTGACAAAAGTTAATGGGTGTCCCAATCCTGCATGTTGTATTACTTTGACAAAAGTTAATGGGTGTCCCAATCCTGCATGTTGTATTACTTTGACAAAAGTTTATGGGTGTCCCAATCCTGTGCATTGTATTACTTTGACAAAAGTTACTCGTTGTCCCAATCCTGTACATTGTATTACTTTGACAGAAGCTAATGATTGTCCCAATCTTGTACGTTGTATTACTTTGACCAAAAATACAAAGTGATAAACGATGCAGGTTTTTATGATATTCAAGTATTTATACATTACGGAAAAAACAGAAACTGGAGGTCATGGTGGCTGGATTATCAGATGCTCCACTATTTTTGTATTGTTGTAAAACTCTGATATAACCAAATTGGACTTAATGTCCACGGTTGAAAGGAGCATGGCTCACCACAGGAAGCACATATTAATTCATCAAATGCGTTTCTTTAAACCAGAACAGCCACACCCAGTTCACCAATCATGTAAATCACAGTTAAGCAAAGAGTACACCCGTGTCTTTCATCAATTATACAATCCTGCTGGCTCTTTGGGAATCTTTATTCTAAAATGACGCATTATATTTTTCCCATGATTTTCATTGATCACTTTGGGCATACTTTATGTCAATAGCCAATGAAAATCACAGGAAATGAAAAATGTGCTAATTTAAAAGTATGATTGTTAATTTAGACAACATACCTTATATTGTCATGGTACAACAGAAGTCCTTCCCTGCTTCATGGATTCTCTAGTGTTAAACAAGGTACTGTATATGTGAACATTAATAGTGTGATTCTTGCTTATCGTTTTGTTGTAATGTATGTTGTCTTGAAAAAGGCCTTTTGGTCGAAATGTTGATTTGTGTGTTGTGTGTTTCAAGTGATTAGCACAAAGTGAAAAGCAGCTATGGACAGATTAAGAAACGAGGATATCAGAAAAAGAGTAGGAATAAGGCCTTGTATTGAATATATAAAAAATCAGAAAATAGGGTGGTTTGGTCACCTTGTGAGAATGGACCCACGCCAATTACCATTGAGAGCTAACAAACGATCATCTGGATACAATTATTGATTATAATTGCGCTGTTTTTACTGTTGTTGTAAAAAAAATGCACTGGTTTGCAGTGTAACAGTGTTCTAATGCACTGTATGCTCTTAATTCTTGTTCATTTGTTTTTTGATGGAGGTCGTAGTTGGACCACAACGTACGAAAAGTCCTTGTTACTTTATTTTTCCTTAACAATATTTTACATTTAGAATGTTTAATATTTATTCGTTTTATTGGTAACATTAACAACTAGTACATTGTCCTCAGTCTTATCACTTCTTATTGTTGTTATTATTGTTGTTACGGTAGCACTCTCCATTTTATTGGACATTCTCAGACACTTTTGCTATTATCAAACTGACCCAGAAGCAACGCTGAAGTCAAATATGTCAGGCTGAAAGGTGCAGATATTGCAGTCAAGCAGCAAACTGTTAAAATACATCATATTACCATTTCAGATCGAACGCAGAAGAAAAGGTATCTATATAAATCTGGTAGATAACTTTTATTAAAACATAGCAATAGTGGGTAAAACAATATTAAAACGATGTATCACATGATGTATACATGATGTATCACATGATGTATCACATGATGATCAACATGTCAGCACATCTGAGGTAACAAACAATACAAAATATATTGAACATAAATTAAATATTTTGTTTTACGAACAGTGTAGAGAGAAAATGGGTGCATGTTTTGTGTATCCCGGACAAGAGGAGAATGTTGGTTGACAAAAGGTGGTGTGTTAACTGTACTCAAACATTGAATGAAAAAATAACTATTCATGCTTATTATTCCTATGATTGACTGACACTCTTCTTATCAGTCCTATCATGTGTTTCTTGTTACTGGAGCCAGATTTAATTTTGAATTCATTGTATCATAGATTAGTTTTTTTACAGATCGATGAGCCAGTATACAACAGGTAGTCATTGGTGACTTATTTAATCCAAGTCTTTGCGGATTTTAGGGTGCTTCAAAATGTCAGTATTCGTGATTTAGGAATGCTTCATCCAGCAGGTCAATATTTGTGATTTAAGAATGTTTCATGCCATAGTTAATCATTGGTGACTTCAGCATGTTTCATCCAACATCCCAACAAGCAGTCATTGGTGACTTCAGCATGTTTCATCCAACAAGCAGTCAATGGTGACTTCAGCATGTTTCATCCAACAAGCAGTCATTGGTGACTTCAGCATGCTTCATCCAACATCCCAACAAGCAGTCATTGGTGACTTCAGCATGCTTCATCCAACATCCCAACAAGCAGTCATTGGTGACTTCAGCATGCTTCATCCAACAAGCAGTCAATAGTGACTTCAGCATGCTTCATCCAACAAGCAGTCAATGGTGACTTCAGCATGCTTCATACAACAAGCAGTCATTGGTGACTTCAGCATGCTTCATCCAACATCCCAACAAGCAGTCATTGGTGACTTCAGCATGCTTCATCCAACATCCCAACAAGCAGTCAATGGTGACTTCAGCATGCTTCATCCAATAAGCAGTCATTGCTGACTTCAGCATGCTTCATCCAACATCCCAACAAGCAGTCATTGGTGACTTCAGCATGCTTCATCCAACAAGCAGTCAATGGTGACTTCAGCATGCTTCATCCAACATCCCAACAAGCAGTCATTGGTGACTTCAGCATGCTTCATCCAACAAGCAGTCAATGGTGACTTCAGCATGCTTCATCCAACAAGCAGTCAATGGTGACTTCAGCATGCTTCATACAACAAGCAGTCATTGGTGACTTCAGCATGCTTCATCCAACATCCCAACAAGCAGTCATTGGTGACTTCAGCATGCTTCATCCAACATCCCAACAAGCAGTCAATGGTGACTTCAGCATGCTTCATCCAATAAGCAGTCATTGCTGACTTCAGCATGCTTCATCCAACATCCCAACAAGCAGTCATTGGTGACTTCAGCATGCTTCATCCAACATCCCAACAAGCAGTCAATGGTGACTTCAGCATTCCTCATCCAACAAGTAACTTTCACATGCTAATAGGAATGTCCATCATTTACATCAATATAATAATCAACTGATAAAACATGGAAGAACTCTTTTACCTTAATTAACAACAAAATCAAATAACAAATGAAAAATAAAATTATATGGAATCATCAGCATATATACTAATATATCAGAGACATAGTCTCCTGTAGGAAAAACATAACATCCCAATAAATACAGTAACCTCAATGATACAGAAAAATGATTCATTTGATTATGTACACAGTTATGTGTAAATTTTTATTTTACTATTATATGCACAGTTCCTTTTATACTTCATGATATTGAGACAGTCTATGAAATAATAAGCACTCAAAGTCTATGAAATAATGAGCACTCAAAACAGTCTGAGCACTAAAAACAGTCTGAGCACTAAAAACAGTCTATGAAATAATGAGCACTCAGAACAGTCTATGAAATAATGAGCACTCAAAACAGTCTATGAAATAAGGTAAAGGTAAGTTCCATGGCAGCAACCTGCCGTCGAGGATGAAGATAATTCTTCATGTACTAAGCCGCAGAAACTATTAGGTGGGGTATCCAGTTCCATTCCTTGTTGTCTTTACCTCCCCTAACTCATTCATCAGATACACGTTTACAGCTGAGTCAACTGAAGGAGTGGTCGTGTCAAGTGAGAAATCTCAACTCAAGATTTTTTTCCAGATGTGGTTTCGAACCCGGCAAGCTGTAACTCAGTGATAACAAGCAAGTTCACTACCATCTAGGCTACCGTGCTCCTCTACCGCACTATGAAATAATGAGCATTCAAAACATTCTATGTAATAAGGGACAATAAAATAATCAAAATCAGCCTATGAAATCTTGAGTAGCCGACACAAAACAACTTATGGAATAATGAGTACTCAACACAAAAAAGTCAACAAAGAATAAATACTCATCCTTGTAAATATAGGAAGAGAAATAGCATAGAATTAATCTCTAGAAATAGCTTAGAATTAATCTCTAGAAATAGCATAGAATCTAATCTCTAGAAATAGCATAGAATCTAATCTCTAGAAATAGCATAGAATCTAATCTCTAGAAATAGCATAGAATCTAATCTCTAGAAATAGCATAGAATCTAATCTCTAGAAATAGCATAGAATTAATCTCTAGAAATAGCATAGAATCTAATCTCTAGAAATAGCATAGAATTAATCTCTAGAAATAGCATAGAATCTAATCTCTAGAAAGCCATGAAAGTTTGCAATGATCAGTTACTGTATATAAATAGTTTTTATTAAAATGTTTTCTGTGTTATTAAAGAGTCTCTGGCGAAGGATCAAGACGACTGTGCATTATGGTGATAAAAAAAGAATAGAAAATAGGGTTCAAAATACATAGAGGATTGACTTCACTGTACTCGGTTTCCCATATGTACTCCGTCACTCTCAACGAAGCGGCACGCCGTCTGCCGAGAGTACCACTCATAGCACGTAACTCCGTAGCTTCAAGCAATAATCCACAGGGATCTTTAAAAAAAATCCGCCTTGTACACAAGATGACACGAGTCAGATTCGAACACATGACCTCTTGAAAACACAGCGAATTATGGTGATAACGATGATGAGATAATCCTTTTAGTTGTGTGCGTTATGGTTAGGGTTAGGATTAGTGTTATGGTATCTTTTGTATATTGTCAAGATACAGCATACAACAGATCAAATGATTTGGACATCTTATGAGGATGAATGATCAACTTCTCATAAAAGCTTATAACAAGATGGAATCAGGATACAAAGACAAAGGCATAACTAGGAAAAGTTGGATAGACAACATTAAGTCAATCCTGAATAAAACATGACTACATCTCAACCAGAGCAACACATCTGGCTCTGGAACATAGACTACCATCTCCTTCACAATCCCCCATGCTCAACAGCAAGTTTGGAAGCTACAACAACACCACCTGGGGATAGATAACAGACAATAGACAGCCTTCAAGTTCACTTATTTATGTTAGACTCTCCCCTAACTTTAAACCCAGGTTTACAATATGCTTGAACTTGTATCTGCATGGTTGAGAGACCAGTGTCCCATCGCAGTCGCTCCTTAAATAGTTGAATAAATATGCAAACATAAAATATACTGGGTATACAGTATTCATTAATTATAATGACATTTCTTCAGCGTTCATTCTCAAACTCCTGCTGGATCTCCCCTGTATTTCATCGTTTGATTTTGTGCCAGTGGCCCGACACATCCGTCTTCAGTGGATAATGACATTTAATATGAATGATTGTGAGTTACATTGGCATCACAAGATCTGTTTGTTGTGTATGTTCACTGATCAAATGTTTCATTAATTAAAGCTATGACTAGTTCTTTATGTGGATTACAGTGAAAAAGATTTGCATTATTTGTTAGTCTGGATAAGGATATGCACTGTTTGTCAGTCTTGTTAAAAACCTGCACTGTTTGTCAGTCTTGTTAAAAACCAGTTTGTCAGTCTTGTTAAAGACCTGCACTGTTTGTCAGTCTTGTTAAAAACCAGTTTGTCAGTCTTGTTAAAAACCTGCACTGTTTGTCAGTCTTGTTAAAGACCTGCACTGTTTGTCAGTCTTGTTAAAGACCTGCACTGTTTGTCAGTCTTGTTAAAGACCTGCACTGTTTGTCAGTCTTGTTAAAAACCAGTTTGTCAGTCTTGTTAAAAACCAGTTTGTCAGTCTTGCTAAAGTCCTGCACAGTTTGTTAAAGGCTTTTACTGCAGTCAAACTATTTGCCTTGTGTTTACAAGGTTGTGCATGTGAAATTGGGCTGAAATATTTACCTTGTGTTTGCGAGGTTGCACATTTGAAATCAGGCTGAAATATCTGGTTCACATATACATTTTTTTCCACAATTTTATTTTCACAATTCTCTTCAGCAGGATGGCAGTTTTTGTTTGTTAATTATGAGATTAAAGCCTCAACTGGCTGAGGCATGCCAGTTTACTGCTCTGTTGAATATATAACCCTATAATAGTGGCTACATATGAAAAATCAGAGTACTATAAAGTCAATCCTCCAAAACGATTTACCTTTAACATTTTTTTCATTATGTTAAAGACTTAAACAAGTAGGCATACAGCTTTGACATGTTGTTGTTGTCGGTATCCAAATGCTGATGAGTAATGCTACTCTTGTCAGTGCAATGCCATTCTTAAAAAAAGTACAGGTCTTCTAAAGTTGACTTAGTGATCCATATAGTAAGTTAGTGACTGTTAAGAGTGTCTGTAGAAGTTTTTCTTGGCAGTTGAAAGGTAAGGGCAGTCAATAAGGAGTCAGCTTTGACATAAGTAGTATACCAATTAAATGTCTTCAGCATTCATTCTCAAACTCCCACTGGATCTCTCTTGAAGCAGGGCAAGGATCCTACTTGATTTCCAGCAGGATGTAGTCCAGATAATAAATTTGCGTTGTTGCAGTTTTATTTGCGCCAATGGCACAACACATCCGTCTTAGGTGGCATATCATTTAAACAAGCACCAATTATTCAAAAATCATGCAGTAAACTTTTAAAAGAAATACAAATATTAAATACACATTAAAATTGATAATAAATTATTTATCGGTAAAAGATGTTACAACAGGGGTGGAGAAAATTTTTGGCCATTGCTTGTATTTTTGCCACCCCTGTGTTACACAAATGAGACAGGTTTAAGTCAGGGAATGTGTAGGACTATAAGCCTACCGGTATATCTACAATCTTGCTAGTTAGTTTGACACACTGCTCCTTGTTACAAATATTGTGCAAGTGGCATGCACAAAATTTATTAATGTAAACTAGTAGACAGATTTTCTGTATTTCCATTTCCACTGAATATACTCAGGATTTATTGAATGTGTCCATGATCTTCAGTGATGTACTCTTTATAAAATAGTTGGACAAAATTGTGTGTCAAAATCAAGGTTGTAGATACATTATTCTCAATGGAGACTGGGAGGGAGGGTGTTATACCTTTAAAAAAGTGCATTAAATTTCAAAAAGGTCATTCATGCATTTGTCTGAGCATCTCCTTTGTGTGTACGTTAAATCTGAGCATCTCCTTTTTTGTGTACGTTAAATCTGAGCATCTCCTTTTTTGTGTACGTTAAATCTGAGCATCTCCTTTTTTGTGTACGTTAAATCTGAGCATCTCCTTTTTTGTACAAGTTAAATCTGAGCATCTCCTTTTTTTGTGCAAGTTAAATCTGAGCATCTCCTTTTTTGTGTACGTTAAATCTGAGCATCTCCTTTTTTGTGTACGTTAAATCTGATCATCTCCTTTTTTGTGCAAGTTAAATCTGATCATCTCCTTTTTTGTGCAAGTTAAATCTGATCATCTCCTTTTTTGTGCAAGTTAAATCTGATCATCTCCTTTTTTGTGCAAGTTAAATCTGATCATCTCCTTTTTTGTGCAAGTTAAATCTGATCATCTCCTTTTTTGTGTACATTAAATCTGATCATCTTTTTTGTGCAAGTTAAATCTGATCATCTACTATTTATTAGATCTGATATCTACATTTTTATGAAAAATGTGATGATCTATATTTGAAAAATTGCTGGGGAAATTGTTTTGAGAAATTTCCTGGTACTAAAATTTATGTTCTGATTTGCTAAGGAGGGGGTATGGGGTGTGTATTTTTAACCCAGCCCTTCTATCTACAGTACAGATTTTTCGATGTATTTTGGAGTGAAACTAAGAATAATCCTTCTATAAATTGACATGTAGTCTATTCTAGCATCTATTAGACATCTAACCCTAACCATACCTAGAGTAGAACACTGCTTGGGAAAAAACCGCATACAGTTTGGGTTTTCTGGGTATGAAAGAACCTGTGAAGAAAACCGCCCTGTTGCACATAGGAAAAAGAGTTTATAATTCCTGAGGATTAAAACAAGCAAGCAATATCCATACTTTAAAAAACTTTTTTTTAAATATATTTGTAAAATAAAACTCCATATCTTTCAACTTCCAGAAGGATTATTCTGTATTTCAACCCAAAAAACCCCATAATAATCTTATGCATCTTAATCCCAAATCAGGATTGCCAGATAGTTCAACTTGAGTATGTTCAAATTTAAGGTCAAGAATGGCCAATCTACTAACTTTTGATACATTTCCAAATTGACAGATAATACTGTAAATAATGACCAAAGCAAAAATTTCTGGCCTGAGACATTATGAAATGAATAAATTCTGATAACCCTGCCTGACATTATGAAATGAATAAATTCTTATAACCCTGCCTGACATTATGAAATGAATAAATTCTGATAACCCTGCCTGACATTATGAAATGAATAAATTCTGATAACCCTGCCTGACATTATGAAATGAATAAATTCTGATAACCCTGCCTGACATTATGAAATGAATAAATTCTGATAACCCTGCCTGACATTATGAAATGAATAAATTCTGATAACCCTGCCTGACATTATGCCTGTATTCTGTATCGAGTCCTTTAGTAAATTTCAATACAAGTATAATTCTGGATGATGTTATTGTAGGATAATCTGAACTGTGACTTCCATTATTTTTTATGACAGTATTTTCGTATACTTCTTCTTCTTCTTCAGCGTTCATTCTCAAAACTCCCGTTTGATCTCTCCTGTAGCAGGACCATGGTCCTATTAGATTTCCAGCAGGATGTAGTCCAGAGAATGGAAATGTGTTGTGTCACCGTTTTATTTGCGCCAATGGTCCGACACATCCGTCTTAAGCGGGATTTTCTTATACAGAGTGGCATCTGTATAAGAGACCCACATCTAGCATCACAGAGACTTACACTAACTACTCTCACAATTCATATGATGTTGTCTCCCAGGTGTTGGTGTAGCCTGGAAGGAGAGTTAAGAATAGCTACACTGTTTACCTTCCTAGTCATAAAATGTGACTAAATAAATTGTGGAGGTGGAGTTAGCTAAGGGTCAAAGTGACCCAGAAGCCTACGGAGACCCACAGATGTGTCAGGACAAAAAAGCACAGATATTATATCTAAGCTGTTAACAATAACTCAACACACTGCATTCTCCAGTACACATCCTGATAATCTGCAGGAGTTTGAGAATGAACAGAACAAGAAGATACAATGTAATATTACAAAACAATGTAAATGAGTGCACAATGATGTTGTAGACACCCTATATCTTCTTCTTCTTTAGGTTCATTCTCAAACTCCTGTTGGATCTCTCTTGTAGCAGGATAATGCTCCTATTAAATTTCCAGTAAGATGTAATCCAGAAAGTGGAAATGCCTTGTGTCTCCGTTGTTTTTGCACAAATGGCCGACACATCCATTTTCGAGACACCCAGTAGAATCAAATTGGACTTGCGGTTGATGTTGTGTTCCTGGCTAGAAAAGATAAATTTTTGTATTTAAATAAAATCCAGACGTAATCATTGGAACGAGCATATGTTGCATGAAATAAAGAAAATCTGTACAAGGTTACTCTGTAATATTTTATAAATTTATGACAATTTCATTTGCGTGGAATGGGCAGTAATAATAGAAGGCAAACATTTATAATATAACAAGAAGGCACATTTTCTGTATGCTTCACTATAAAAATAGATCTGTTGATAATAAGTTTCTCATTAGATCAAGTACTGTCTTTGTATCGGAGATTAACTGCAACGGACCTCCAACATCTTGTGTCTTGATCGAATTGTTAGACAGTGTCCTGTTCATCTCATATTTCCCTCCCATTTGTATCTCTACCTGCTTCTTTCTCATATCTATCTATCTTCTATTAATTTGCCCACTGTTCATCCGAATGTTTTTTTTTCATGCCTGCTAGAGGGAAACTGATGAAATTCTACTGATGAGTTTCCTGTTGCCAGTTTGTCCTTCGCAATCTGAAATATAATAAATAAACATACACATTATTTTTTTATAATAGGTAACAAATGCAGCAGAATTATAATCTGACAGGTGAAACAGGGTAATTAAATTTGTCCAACCAATGGATATACTCAAGATAACATACCCAAAAAAATGATGTTTTTATCAAACGGTCTTTATCAGGAACACAACATAACAGACTATGAGTGAGTAAGAAAAGACACTGTCCAAAATTATATCATAACAGAACTAAAAGTTAGCTATGTTATGATGTGACTGTGGATATTATTTTTAAGTTCTAGTTTGGAATGCATGCCCCTCCCAAATGTTATTATTAATTTAATTATTTCCCTTGGTAATGCTTTCCAATTGATATTTATCAATCATTAATTTAAATACTAATTTTTTTAGGGTTAGTCTTAAGGTTAGGGTTAGGAGGTGTTTTGTTTTTACATAACTAACCCGAAATAAATTTATATTAAAATTAATAATGGATAGAAATAAACTGACAAACATTGCCAAAGGAAATAATCACATGGGTGGGAGGGGTGGGTTCGTGTCCCAAACAAGAACCTATTTTTTATTATTTTAATAATGTGCACAAAATTATCACTAGTAGGAGCCACTGTACAATAAATTATATCTACATCATTGGTACATTTGAAAATGT
This sequence comes from Meghimatium bilineatum, assembly GCA_034231615.1. Classification (NCBI taxonomy): domain Eukaryota; kingdom Metazoa; phylum Mollusca; class Gastropoda; order Stylommatophora; family Philomycidae; genus Meghimatium; species Meghimatium bilineatum. The sequence continues at coordinate 4,852,886 of CM067315.1, read as the reverse complement.
ATGGTGATGTTTAAAAACTTGTCATTTTATATCCAGTTAACCATATTGTTTTTATCGGTTTTATGTTAAGTTTTTGTCATGATGAAGACTTTAGTAGAAAAGTTGTCGGCTTTTGTCGATGTTGTTAGTGTCTTATGTACTTTGGAGTAACACTGCTTACTTATTTCTGGATCCCCCCCATTACCCTGTGTTGCACCAGTCCTCATATCTTTAGTGCAATTCATTATTCTCAGACACTGAGGATTGAACCTGAACTTTATTTCATTGTATTTCCTATGCAGGCTAATAATGTCCGAACATTTTAAAAAAATTGTTCAGAAAAAATAAACCCCAGATTTTCAATGTTGTATCTGCCATTTCTTCTTCTTCAGCATTCATTCTCAAACTCCTGCTGGATCTCTCTTTTAGCAGGATCATTGTCCTACTAGATTGCCAGCAGGATGTAATCCAGAGAATAGGATAAGAAATGCATTGTGTCGCTCTTTTATTTGCGCCAATGCCCTGACACATCCGTCTTGAGCAGAGTTTGCCATTTATAAAATAACATGACACGAACACACTCTTATTGTAAATTTGTATCTTTCTATAAATCCCGAATCATTTATTTCAGTGTACAATTAAAAAATATACAAGGTACCATTGCTATGTGTGGCATATTCACCCACATTACTATGTGTGGTATATTCACCCACATTGCTATGTGTGGGATATTCACCCACATTGCTATGTGTGGGATATTCACCCACATTGCTATGTGTGGGATATTCACCCACATTGCTATGTGTGGCAAATATCAACCAAATTGTTATGAGCCAAAGTAAGGGACACTGTGTGGATCCTCACACAGGATTAACTCGGAGAAGGACATGCCTTCTCTAGAGTATGTATACATTGTGAATGCTAAAGTAGAAAGTATTTTTAATGCTGAGTTAGTTGTCTTGACACGTGGATTCAATCTTATGTAGAATCTAGATTCCAGATAATACAATACAGAACTTAGTGTCCACACAGATGAAATAAGGGGAAAAAAGAATGATTTCTAGACAAATATTAAACTTTGTAAAAGTACTTTTCATATATCAACGTTTGTATAAATCATTTTTGTAATGAATAGTGCTTGTGTGTTAATTTGGGGAGTGGGGGACAGTGTTGCCACTAAAATACAGGCAGTTTTTGCAATCTAAGCAACAATACACAAGCAGTTTATTTTGTGGATACATTAACCATGCCTAGAATATGGATATATTAACTCATGTCTAGATTATGGATGTATTAACTATTGCCTAGATTATGGATGTATTAACTATTGTCTAGATTATGGATAAATTAACTCATGTCTAGATTATGGATATATTAACTCATGCCTAGATTATGGATAAATTAACTCATGTCTAGATTATGGATATATTAACTCATGCCTAGATTATGGATATATTAACTCATGCCTAGATTATGGATATATTAACTCATGTCTAGATTATGGATATATTAACTCATGTCTGGATTATGAATATATTAACTCATGTCTAGATTATGGATATATTAACTCATGTCTGGATTATGGATATATCAACTCATGTCTAAATTATGGATATATTAACTCATGTCTAAATTATGGATATATTAACTCATGTCTAGATTATGGATATATTAACTCATGTCCAGATTGTGGATATATTAACTCATGTCTAGATTATGGATATATTAACAACTCATGTCCAGATTGTGGATATATTAACTCATGTCTTACCTAAGTTCCTCTTCTCTTTCTCTTAGTTCTCTCAGTTCTGTTTCAATTTTAGATTCTGCAGTTTGCTTGAACTCTTTATATGAAAACAAGTTTCCTCCCGCCGCAACAGTTGAAGTTTTTCTAAGGATCTGCCCACCGAGTAATGCCTTTTCTTGCTGCTCTGAAGAAGCGTCTGATTCACTTTGAGATACCAATGTCTTTTTTGTAATAAAGTTTCTTTTCTCCGTACCATCAACTTTATCAACTCCAGCAATTTCAAGATATTTCTTTGGTTCGATATGATCTGATGTTGAGATCAATTTGCCTTGACTACGAAGTTCATGTTCTCTTTCTTTCTGCTGCAGCATTTCTTGCTGGAGTCGGCTTGAAGCAAATTTCTGCATTGAGTCATTAGGTTGCCTAACGGGACGTGCTGTAGACACAGATGTGCTTATATTGGACTCGGGTAGACCGTAAGAACCATACGGATTTTCATCTTGGTGATTAATTTCTGGCAAACCTTTTCGTCTTCGTAGTTCATTTTCTCTCTCTCTGGCAAGTCTCATTTCTCTTTCAATGGGAGTTTCTTGCTTTTGGAAGTAGTCTGTCTTTGTATCGTCATTATCACTGAGATCATCAGCGATTGGTCGAACTCGGGCATCACGGCGTAATGGTATATTGTCAGAAGGTGTTCGTCCAGATCCATGACTAGAACTCGAGTCCACAGAATCTTTTCGCTGATGTGAAACAGGTGGGAATAATTCTCTGTTCCAGTTTCCCTGACCTGGTGATAGTTCTACTTGTGAATGTTTTTGTGGAGTATCCGAAGTAGATTTTTCTTTCTGGCTGGGTGTTGACTCATGAACTTCATTCGTGATATGACTCCCACGGAGTGTGCTGTGAAGTTTTTTTATTTCATCCTCTCTATCTTTCAGTTCTCGAAGTTCTTTGGCTATCAGACTTTCTCCCTCGTGGGAATTCTTTACAATAGCAGCATCATATGAAATACTCTTTGAAATATTGTGATTGACATCCTTGCCCTGAAAAAATATACAATCACAATCATGATTCATTTATTATAAATATTAGATACATATATTTTGTTATAATGCAGGATAAATGATTCCAATTTACTATAGACACATACACTTCCTACAATGCAGAATAAATGATTCAAGTTTACTATAGAGATATACCATTCCTACAATGCAGAATAAATGATTCAAGTTTACTATAGAGATATACCATTCCTACAATGCAGAATAAATGATTCAAGTTTACTATAGAGATATACCATTCCTACAATGCAGGATAAATGATGCAAGTTTACTATAGAGATATACCATTCCTACAATGCAGAATAAATGATTCAAGTTTACTATAGAGATATACCATTCCTACAATGCAGAATAAATGATTCAAGTTTATTATAGACACATACACACTTCCTACAATGTAAGATGATTCAAATTGACTATAAATATATGTGGAAATCGTGGCCTGAACTTCTTGTTTAAAGTGCAAGGAGCATGCCCGGATGTCTTCTTCACATGTAATAGGGATAGGCTGTTAACCTGTCACCTGTGAAATCATGAGAGATAGGCTGTCAACCTGTCAAATCATGAGGGATAGGCTGTCAACCTGTCAAATCATGAGGGATAGGCTGTCAACCTGTCACCAGTTAAATTATCATCATTATCACTGCTTGTGTCAATTTGTTACTTTTTTTCTTCTCTTTAATGGTCATCATGGAGGACGAAAAGTTGCAAAAACCAGCGGCCATTTCATCTTGGTCCTCTTATGACAGATTCCTAAGTTCGAGGAATACAAATTCCTCTCTCATGGCTAACATTTGAGTTATACACAATATTCACATTCGCGTCTATTTGCTTCTACTACCACGAATGGGTTTACCGATTCACTCCTTGGAACTGATCACTTATCTGACTCGGAATAAGTTTACCGATTCACTCCTTGGAACCGATCACTTATCTGACTCGGAATATGTTTATCGATTCACTCCTTGGAACCGATCACTTATCTGACTCGGAATAAGTTTATCGATTCACTCCTTGGAACTGATCACTTATCTGACTCGGAATAAGTTTACCGATTCACTCCTTGGAGCCGATCACTTATCTGACTCGGAATAAGTTTATCGACTCATTCTGTGGAGCCAACCACTTATCTATTCTCTGGAACTGTTGGGAAGCGAACTGATTGATGGTTCCAAGTCTATGGAAAGCTTCAGCCTGAAGCCGAAAAATGTCCACAATGAATTAGTTTAATCTCCATTGTGCTGTGGTCGAAACGTCGAACGTTTCACTCATTCTTAAATGAAGGTTTCAGTTGCAAATTGGTTTCTTTGTTCATCGTTAATGACACAACAATTTTATCTGTACTTCTTACTACAGTGTGATTCACATTGGGCTAAACATGTAACATACAACAATATCCTTAGTTGCTGGCACCATGAAATATGTGTCAAAGTTATAACATTGATTTGATTCATAGCGAATGTTTCACAGAAAATGCTGAAAATAGATATCGTCACGCACGTCTGTTGCCTATGCTTGAAATTAGAGCAAAATATAGCAATGTGTCCGGTTGCATCAAGATGGAGGTGTAGTCAGAAACTGTTTGGGATTACAATACGTTGGGATTCTACATAAAGAGCTACTCTGCAGGAGGTCACATGAAAGCTAGCTTTCATGTAAGTATAATATGCTTCACTGTCGTAATCGGAAAACTCTGGTGCAAGAGGCAAGGAACTTGAAAGAGGCCGTTTACGCTACACAATTGAATCCATATCGTACAAAAAAATATTGTCTCTCCCCAGGCAAACGATGGTTGATAGTATTCACACTTGCCGTTAAGCGTACGGGTGGGAGCTTCAGCTGTCGTTACAAGACCAGATGAGTTGCCATGACTATAAGTGGTCTATAGGGCCTAAGTCACCAAACTATAAGTGCTCTATAAGTCACCAAACTATAAGTGCTCTATAAGTCACCAAAATATAAGTGCTCAAAAAAGACATTCAAGAGCGCGGCTTCAAAGTAAACAGCAGGGATCAGAATTGTCCCAGTTTCACTGTTCACAGAACGACAATCTGGCCCACAAGAGCGTCTCTGCAAAACAAGATGATCAGTAAAACAAACTGCTCTTTACGTGATCAATATCGGACTGGTATTAACAATTAATCGCAGACGGAGACTAGCAATAACGAGAACTGCCATGCATATGCGTGAATTTGGCTGATCCATCAAACATATCGAAGCAATACAAAAACCATGCTGAAGTCGGATGTGTCACGACGAAAGGCGCAGATATTGCAATCACGCTGTAAACCACGATACAGATTCCAGAGCATTGTCAAACTACGCAACGCAAATACTTATATTGCCTAGAAAGTCACCACTACCAAAAAAATATGATGGGTTGATGGCTACGTCTAAAAACGATACGTTACCAATCAGTGTAACCACTAACGTTTTAGAAATAATCCCAGGTCATCCTGAAGAAAATAATTAGCAACTCAATCGTCTCAATGAGACTTTTGGCGACCTTATTTAGAAAATTGTTACGGGTGGGGAGAGTTTACCCATCTTTTGGCTAAAGTCCTAGTTTACTTTATTAAAAAATCAACAACACAGATTGACAAATTTTGTCAAAATAATCCCATCACACCAGACTACGACCCAAACCCCTATATCTAGTGAAAAGAATCCCAGCTTTGGCCACGCAGAGCGCTGTTGCGCCAATGGAAGGAATTTCATTATTAATGTTCTATTTTTTAGAATCAGTGGATCTAGGTTTGTCAAGTTAAGACAAAACGAAATGTTTTGAAAATAGTACCTCATGTTTGACGTCATGTCCGGCTGGCGTGGAATGGTTCTGCTCATGATGCTGATGTTGTACATATTGCGTGCTGGTGATTGGCTGTTTCCTCATCCTGGCCACTTCCGCTTCCCTTTGTCTCTGAAGTCTAATTTCTCTTTCTATGATACTCTCATTGGGATAAGTGTCATCATTGTTGTCATCGTTCTAGGGAAATCAACTATTTCGTGTGAGAATTACATGACACGTGAAAATCAAATGAGATGTAAAAATCAAATGAGATGTGAAAATCAAATGAGATGTGAGAATCACATGACACGTGAAAATCAAATGAGGAGATGTGAGAATCACATGACACGTGAAAATCAAATGAGATGTGAGAATCACATGAGATTTTATAATCAATTTAAATTTTAGAATTATTACAAAACAACGCGAGAACTGACAAAAATAAACGAAAAAAAACAACAAAGATTTTGAAAAGATCAATATTTGCAGATCAATATAAATCATTTTGTTAAGTGTGGGGAGAGTTTACCCATCTTTTGGCTAAACGCCTAGCTTACTTTTAAAAATAACAACAACACAGATTGACAATTTTCGTCAAAATAAGTCCAACACCCAAGACTACAACCCAAAATCCTAGATCTAGTGGGAAAAAAATCCGTTAATCAGTAAATGACTGATAAATGTAGGATTGTGTCTAGTTTGTTAATCACGACAAACTACTGACTGTTAAGCCTCTTCTTCTGCGTTCGTTCTCAAACTCCTGCAGATTAGCAGGATGTAGTCCGGAGAACGGAATGTGTTGTGTCATAGTTTACATTATTGCTGCGATATCTGCACCTTTTGGCATGACACATCCGACTTCAGCATGGCTGTGGGTCACTGACGCTATATGGAATGGGACAGCCAACTCCATCCCATAACCTCCTTAGTCGCCTTTTACGACATGCGTGGAAGATAAATAGTGTTGCTATTCTTTGCTTCCCTTTCGGGCCCCGGCAGCACACGGGCGATTGTTTCCCATCTGTTACACTATTTAAGATTTTCCATGATAAAAATATGATTACTGAATATTTCAATTATTAGGTTCAGATATTTAAAATATGTAAAAAAAATATATTTAAAACTTGTAGGGCCTATATTAATTTTTTTATGGACGTTGTACCCTTTTCTCTAAAATGTGACTTTTGGAGGGAAAGCAGTATATTTTTACAAATACTGAAAGCTGAAATAAACTAAATTGGTATGAAATAAACTAAAGTGGTATCGATACTGGATACTCCATTGCTAAAACTAACTCATGTAGTAAAGCTAAAAAAAGAGACATATACCATTACAAATGAAAGCAAAACTGTTATTTAACAAGACCATCAATGCTGTTTCGTCCACCGCTGTGCTATAAATAGCGCACTTTTGACATTAACGTCACCATAATTAGAGAATTAGTTATTAATTCTAAACACTGATTCTAACCCTTCTCCCCCCCCCCCCTCCCCAAAAAATGTATAAACTTATTCTAATCCCTTCAACCCCCATTTACCAAAGTCTATAATTTTACGCAACTTATCTAACACTGCAAAGTCACAACGGTGGACGAAACGGCAGATGCGCCATTTATTCACTATAAATCACTGAAAACTTACCTCTTTGATATTCTCATTGTTTCTCCCATGCTCCACGCTCCACAAGTCAGTGCCTCTATCAGCTTCCGCGAGCTCATTATAAACTTGATGGAATGATTCACTTTCGGCTTCGTATGAGGCAATAATACTCTGACTCGGAACTTTATGTTTCTCATTCTGTTTCAATCTGTCTTCCTTTTCTTTCTTCAAAATCTCCTCCCTTTCATGAGCTAATCTGATCTCTCTCTCAATCGCACTTTCAGATTGAATATGTTTTTTAAACATGGTTGTATTTTCGGTACCCTTGTGACTTGCCTGATTGCTCTCGGTTTCAAAGTTTTCTTGCTCTGTAGATGTCGAAACTAGGGCGTGTTTCTCCGTGTATGGTATTTTAACAGCCCACTTTGGCGCAGATTTTCTTTTAATAGTGTCCACCTGACTGTTAGAATGGGAGGTAAATAATACTTCCCACTGTTTTTTAGTAGTTGACAGATTGGCAATAGATTCACGATCAACCGACTCGGTTGTGTCTCCTTCCTTCACCACGTTCTCGCTGTAGAGGTTTACTTTCTGATCATCGCTTTGTTTACCGTTCCAGCCAACTTCTGGAGGAGGTACTGGACGATCGAGGCTGTATACGAATCCGTACTCGCCCGGGTTAGAGCTGACAGATCTTCCACTGACTGAAGTCGATTCTGAAAGATATTAAGAAAAGATGACTGTAGAGAGGAAGAAATTATGTAGAGGGGTAAGAGAATATTACTATAGAGGACGAAAAAAAATGATTTTACAGAGGAAGAAAAATATGACTTACAGAAGAAGAAAAAGATGACTTTAGAGAGTTGATTTTTATCATCTTTTTTTTAAAAACATACTGTATGCCTCTTCGCTTCTCCCCATCCTTTGTGTGTGTGTTTTTTCTTCTTGTGGATGCGTGTACCTTTCAATAGACCTTATAAATGACAGAGTTTTGGTAATGAGTGTATAGAATTATAAGACTGACCAGATTATGAGCGTCCAAGTACTACTAAGAATAGATTGTAATGCTTCAAGCGCGACTATACTCAGATTGTGAGCGTCCAAGTACTACTAAGAATAGATTGTAATGCTTCAAGCGCGACTATACTTAGATTGTGAGCGTCCAAGTACTACTAAGAATAGATTGTAATGCTTCAGGCGCTGGTATGAACAGATTAAGCAGATATGGATAAATCAAACCTCACTTTCAAAATAGAAGATTGCCCTGATCGTGGTTAAGTCATACATTGCTATAGAAATAGAAGACTTTTCAACTCGTGACAAACCCAAACCTCACTCTGGAAATAGAACACTCTTCAACTCGTGACAAACCCAAACCTCACTCTGGAAATAGAACACTCTTCAACTCGTGACAAACCCAAACCTCACTCTGGAAATAGAACACTCTTCAACTCGTGACAAACCCAAACCTCACTCTTGAAGTGGAAGACTTACAACTCGTTAATAATCGAAACTGCAAACTGAAACAGAAAATTGCAGAATTTGTGGATGACACAGACCTCACTCTGGCGATTGAAATCTGCCCACGTTGCAAATGAGTTATTCCTTGCTCTGAATATTAAAACCCGTTATATAAAACCGATTCCCTCGAAAATAGGTTCCCACGAAGAGCAATGAGTATGTCTGCTCGATCCATAGGCTCGGTCTAAAGATGGTCATCTGTTGTGGTGGCGAGGCTAGTTAATTGGTCGGCCCTTTCGTTTCCCTCTACGCCCCCTACCCACACCTCGAAAATATAGTCCTGTGGAATCATCGGTCTCACCCTGCTGAAGTGACACTATAGGACTATGAGTCAAATGGGTCTCTATGAGAAAGCAGAAGGTCCCATGCCTGGGAATCACGAACAATAACTCCCACATGCATTATCAAGGGACATCATCCATACTTCACCTAAACCCAAATTACTCCTTCATTTACAAATATAACCACACAGATTCAATAGCGAAATTGTAGTTGACGTTTATCTGAAGCTAATTTTATGATCATGAATAGCAGAGTTTATTCTGAAAGAAAGCTAACAATATTAATATAAAGCAAAGTGTTCAGCTTTATATAAGCCAGAGCTACATCTTCAAACACTTTTATTGCTCTGGGCAATATTTCGACGATAATTGTTACAGTTTGCCAGTGTTTACTGACGGCGCAAGGCCGTAAGATTAGTGCTGTGGTCTCACAACCGTGAGGCCAGGGTTCGACCGTGGCTCTTGACTAAACAGGCCCCCTAGCTGAATAAACAGGACCCCATCTGTTAAGTTTTTGCGTATTGTTGGGCATTTAATTGGTCGCTATTTACATCGAGTCACACGCAAAATTAGCCAAGGCCAACCAATATATTTCATGCAAATTGAAGACTAGTTTATGTTTATGCTTTAGCGAACATGTCTCCTATACTGCGGAAGGTCGCGGTTCGACTCTCACAGAACGAACCGGATTTTCTTTTGTCGGAGGGTAAATGTGAATAAACAAAGAAAAAACCCTGTAGAGTCACATGATGTGGCTCAAGCAAGGGCATTTCTCACACGGCATTTATCACACAAACCACGCGCAGGCTCCCATTGAAGCTCCTTAAATAAAATCATACAGTTTTGACTGTTCAAAGGGTGATTAAAACCTATGGTCGAGGCATCACACTTTCAACCTGAGACTGGTGTCTATGTTGGTTATATCGATGACCCGAAAAGGGAATAGCGAATATAGACACTATTTCATGCCATGAATGTCGTAGGCAACTAAGGAGGTTTCAGGGCGAAGTTGGCTGTCCCAGAGTGTCAGTGACCCAGAAGCAATGCGGATATCGCATGAGTCTGGACGCAACCATGACACAACGCATTCTGTTCACTGGACTACATCCTGCAAATCTGCAGGAGTTTGAGATAGAAGAAAGCGGAGTATACATCCTGGACATGTGAGTTGAAATGTACTTAGTCTGTACCAAGACTATCCTGGACATGTGAGTTGAAATGTACTTAGTCTGTACCAAGACTATCCTGGACATGTGAGTTGAAATGTACTTAGTCTGTACCAAGACTATCCTGGACATGTAAGTTGGAAGTACTTAGTCTGTACCAAGACTATCCTGATGGAAAAGTTGGAAGGAAGAATAAGGGGACGTTGGAAATTATGAATTGAGAATATATGATAAGTTCCTTTCAAGGATAAGTTTCTTCTCGTTCTTCTTCTTTTGCATTCGGTCTCTATAACCACCACGAAACTTCGTGTGATTTCCTCCAGGGAGGGCGAAGTACGTTGTGCTGCTAGTTCCACAACAGAGCTGTGTTTACACCTCGGCTGGTCCAGAATATCTGAGATCCAGCCCTCTCATTGTACTCAGTATGTTATGTTTTCGACTCTCACTATTCCTCTTTACATCTACCCATTTCGGAACCGTTGCATTTCTTAGCCCCTCCAATGCTCGAGCAGTACTGTCTTGCGTGATTGTGTGTCGACAGTAACGCTGTATGTTTTGACCTACACGTGTCGAAGATACTGCTTGTCTTTTTTGCAGTCAACTATCATTCCATTTGCAGCCTCCACATTTCCGGACATTATCGCAAAAGTGTTTGCTAGAAACAGCACGAGCCCTGTACCTCTGTTTCCAGGGTGCACCACGAGGAGGTACTTTTGGAATCTTGGTTACCTGCTAACGTGATACAGATGAAATGATAAAAGACCTCATGATCAAGATCTCCTTAAGGTTACACACTATCGGGGATTGTATCAATCTTGTGGATATATAGAAAAATAGAAGTACATCATGGGAAGACAAGAAAACAAAGCGGTTCTAAAAACACTTAATATGAAGAAAGAATTATTAAGGGAAATAAAGATCAAGGAAATAAAATATTTTGGACATATTAAAAGTAAGAGAGTAACATCACAAGATGGACAGGTTACGGTCTATCAGAGTGCACCACGACAACAAGAAACTGGGGAAGTTGGAGGTCTGTTGCAGCCAACCTTCGTTGCGGAGACTGCACTAGATGATGATGCTGATCAATCTTGAGGTAAGTGTATGGCTCCTTTAATTTCTAGTTATGGCTTGCGAAGTCCGACATTCTATCATAATTGCTCACAGCCTCAGCGAAAACTCTCAAGCTTAATAAAATCCTTACCAACCGATAGAAAACGAGAGACTAAGATGTGTTTATTTCGACAGAAAATCTATACAATAATGAGTCATGATACAAGATTATCATTTAAACACTCGGCACAGCTTCATCTGTTACATACACAAATAAGGACCATAGTCCTGCCCAAGTAAGCAGAGTGCTGAAGACGGAGTTATCCAGCCAAAAAGCGCACAGATAATCAGGATGCCACGCACAAAACACAATGGAAACATGTCTGTATCTATAAAAGTTATGGTGCCTGCCCTGTGGCGGACGTTCAGGCAGGGACGGTGCCGGGCCCTATACCTCGAAAGGGCCCAATCTCAGTTACTGAAAGTCCTTCTCAATTGCCTCGAGGAGCCAGGAGGCAAGGGAATAGAACTACTGGCCAAACAAACTTTATGGGACACTGTATGAACTACAAAAGACTGAGTTTTATTAAGGAGACAGAATTACAGATATAGACATGTTTCAAGTGAACGAAAGAAGACGAAGAAGAAGAAGAACATACACAAATAATAATAAATATTGGTATCAGTAAGAAATTACTAGCAATAGCAAATAAAATAAATTGCTGCAAATAACGTGAAAAATCAATGTATCTAAAGCGTACATATGTTTTCAAACATTTCAATCGTTCAGATCAAGGACAAAAGAATCCGTACATATGTTGCCGGTCATTCTCTGTGATCTAATGCTAAACTTGGACGTGAGCTATACACTGTATTGTCGGCAATAAAGAATAAAGGAGAAAGTTAACGTATATTTAGTGACATGTGGTCGGTCGGTGGCAGCATGGTGTACTATACAAAATATATCTGGTGGCATGTGGTAGATGGTAAACATGGTGGATAATATATCTGGTGGCATGTGGTAGATGGTAAACATGGTGGACAATATATCTGGTGGCATGTGGTAGATGGTAAACAAGGTGGACAATATATATGGTGGCATGTAGTAGATGGTAAACAAGGTGGACAATATATCTGGTGGCATGTGGTAGATGGTAAACATGGTGGATAATATATCTGGTGGCATGTGGTACATGGTAAACAAGGTGGACAATATATCTGGTGGCATGTAGTAGATGGTAAACAAGGTGGACAATATATCTGGTTGCATGTGGTAGATGGTAGGCATAGTGGATAATACAATATATCTAGTGGCATGTGGTAGGCATGGTGGATAATACAATATAACTTGTGACATACAGTAGGTGAAAACATGTCGACAAATGGGAGAAATTATGAACCCCACCACTGCTGCTTAATTATGCCCAAAATAAATTATCCCCACCCCAATAATTTTGTTAGCATGAAAAGAATGAAAAATTACCCGATTTTTACCAGATTTTTAGAGAAATAATATCACATTCAGTTTAATTGGTGTATAAGAAGCAGTATTATTGACGTCAACTTCTGTCAAGCTACCGCTCCCCCTTGTCAAGAACTGTCACACTTGTTCACACTCCCTTCACCAATTGCTTATGTAATTTATGGACATCACCTTACCTCAGAGTTTGATATTCTATCTTAGGTAGTTTTACTTTAAAGTATGCTGCGCAAGATAGTTTCACTCTAGTCTAAGAAATGTATCTACAGAATGATTCTCAATCTTGTGTGCTCACGGGTGTGGGCGGTTCTCGCCGTCTGAAATTGTTGAGATCTCCTGATCTACAGTTTACAGTTACAGCAAGTAAATCATGCACGTTGTAAGATTAAATTTTAATTACTTATAATAGTAACTACACAGTTCATGCAAACGTGTAGCAAAAAGGGCAGTGTTCGAATCATGTTGTCTTTGTCTAAGACATTTGTTTTCAAAGGTGTTTAGTCTTTGTTCTAAGTTTGATGTTGCTTTTCAACTTTCGCATCACAGTGGAAATCCTTGAATCCGTTTCAGTAACACAAATAATTAACTTTTACGACATTAATGTGTTAAATTAATGATCAACCAGCTCTTGATTCAGCAAGTAGGAAAAATATCCCTTCATTACGTAAACCGGAAATGGAAATATTATATTTGTATATTATATTTGTATATTATATTTGTATATTATATTTGTATATTATGATATTTAATATACAAATATTTTTTTTTTAAATCAACACAATTCAGTAAACAATCAATACTGCAAATTATACATCAGAAAATATAGAAAGTGTTTGTTGAAAATCTGTGCCAGATTTGAATGATAAATTTTAGCAATGAATTACCTTCTACAGAAATACATCCCAATGATCAGGAAACGTTAAATATGGGAGATGCAAGTTCGTATGTGTAGCGTGCTGTGGTTATGTATGTCCAAGTAGGTTATCAATACAAGCAATAAGAGGAAAATCTACAGTCAGTTTGTGATAAATCGATATACAGCAGATGGTCCCGATTGGTGAAATCAAAATCACTTTCTCCGGGTTAGGGGAAAATGATCGATTCATATTTATGGAGAAATAAACAAGCAGGCAGATAAGCAGACAGGCAGACAAACAAGCAGGAAGCCAGGCCATCAGACAGGCATTACATCAAAGGAAATTAATAATATAATTTCATAACATATATAATAATACAATATAATAACAATAATATTATTGTCTCCGTGTATTCTATGCAGTGTGGTCATTGTTTATCATTCTTGCCCAGCCTTCTTTGCTGTGTGCTGTCCCTCATTTTTGATGCCGTTCTTTTTGAATGCCACAATGCCAAGTTGTCTAGAATCTTTTCTTTTGTTCTTTAGCTTGTCTGTTGTCGTGACTTGCTCCATATTTCTTCATCTCATGATGTGTCCAAGAAACGTGGACTGTCTTCTTCTGATTACAGTAGGCGGATCTCTTATTTTTAATTGACATTCTTAATTTTTCTGCATTTCTACTCCACTGGATAATACATTTCAACGTCACTGCATAACATATTTCAACTCCACTGGGTAATACATTTCAACGCCACTGCATAACACATTTCAACTCCACTGGAAACACATTTTACACAGATTTTTCTAGTTTTTTTTTCATTTATTATATTCGTTGTTTTGCTTTTACTATTTCTTCTAATCTTATTGTATTTGTCTTCTGTTTTCTTTCTTTCTTCTCGCATCCTCTCTGTTTTATTATCAGTTTTTTCTCTCTGTCTTCCTATCACAGCGTGTGTCTTGTTATGTAATATTCATTTTTGTTGATTATTTTTGTCCTTATTACGACTTTTTAGTCGAAACGCCGTCTGTTTTTGTTGATGTTGTTTGTACTCTATTATTGGTAGTAATCCTTACATATTTATACTTATTCCCATTATTGCCCTCTATTTCTCTAGACCTCACATTACTAGTGCTTTGCGTAGTTCCCAGACAAACTATTTTTCTGGCCTTCCAGAATGATCTTAATGTAGAATATTAGTTGGCTCCCGTTCTCAGAAAATACTCAGAAAAGCTCCAGAGGACTAAATACCCGTTTTGGTCAAATACCGCGCAAAGAGCTCAGTTCTGCCTGCTAACTCAAACTTATGTATTGAGGCCATAATTCAACGTAAAATTGTAACTATAACTCAACCAAACAAGATGCTCCTTTTTAATGGAGTGAAATCATAACTTAACCACACAGGTTGCCTACTTCTATTGTATTGTAACCATAACTCAACCACACAGGTTGCCTACTTCTATTGTATTGTAATCATAACTCAACCACACAGGTTGCCTACTTCTATTGTATTGTAATCATAACTCAACCACACAGGTTGCCTACTTCTATTGTATTGTAACCATAACTCAACAAAAACTATGAACAAGTTGAAGGTAACTAAAGGAAAGTAGCAGGTAGATTTTGTACTTTGTGAAAATAACAATTCGATGTTGTACTGTGTGAAAGTAAAAAAGTAGATTGTGTACTGTGTGATAGTAACAATTACATTTTGTACTGTGTGATAGTAACAATTACATTTTGTATTGTGTGATAGTAACAATTACATTTTGTACTGTGTGATAGTAACAATTATATTTTGTACTGTGTGATAGTAACAATTACATTTTGTACTGTGTGATAGTAACAATTACATTTTGTACTGTGTGCTAGTAAAAAATAGATTTTGCACTGTGTGAAAGTAACAATTACATTTTGCACTGTGTGATAGTAACAATTTCATTTTGTATTGTGTGATAGTAACAATTACATTTTGTACTGTGTGATAGTAACAATTACATTTTGTACTGTGTGATAGTAACAATTACATTTTGTACTGTGTGATAGTAACAATTACATTTTGTACTGTGTGATAGTAAAAAATAGATTTTGCACTGTGTGAAAGTAACAATTACATTTTGTACTGTGTGATAAGTAGATTTAGTAAAAAGTAGATTTTGTACTGTTTGAAAGTAAAAAGTAGGTTTTGTACTTTGTGAAAATAACAATTCGATGTTGTACTGTGTGAAAGTAAAAAAGTAGATTTTGTACTGTGTGAAAGTAAAAAAGTAGATTTTGTACTGTATGAAATGATTTGCGGTCAGGTACCTCCCCTCCTCCCCCCCCCCCATGAACCCGTCCGCACTCATCTTGTCGGCGTTCGTTCTCAAACTCCGGCAGATCATCAGTATGTAATCCAGGTAAAGAAAAGCGTCGTGTCATAGTTTATACCTTGGCTACGATATCTGCTGCTTTCATTATAACACATGTGACTTGAGCTTACTGCCAGCCTTATCTCACTACTTATGCCTTGTTACTCTATAAATCACAAGGCGAACGTAATGCATTTCCCATTATTTTTATATGAGTCATCACTAAAACGTTCAGACATGGCCGGTCTCCGGTAAAGACCTGTGTACAGAAGGTAAACATGACCTGAAAGCTGATTAAAAATTATTTCCGTGCATTTCTTTAGTCGGTCTTGACTTATTCGGTATGCGACAACACGTATATAAATAGTGGCCAAACTAAAGCACGACAATAATAAAAAATGTAACGAATAAAGTCTTGCTTATTTTCTGTACAGAGATCTTTACATCTTAAGGTCTCGGTTCGGTCGCCAAATATTTAATCGATGTGAATAACCAAAGGTGTTTAGTTTCTAAATATAGAATGTCATGCTGTCTGAGACACGCCTTTATGGGAATATCTTATGAATCAGTTTCCAGATATTTGTATAGCATGCAACTATTAAAATACACCTGATCCACACATTGAAGAAAACGGTGGTTAGTCAGACATAAATTTAAGAAATACATCAAAGTACCTGAAGACTGACACATCGTTAAAGCGGGGTTGCCATATTGGCGGACACAAATTTAACCATTTAAAAATACCACTATAGGGACCTACATGAAATAGTAGCATCTAAATAAATTATATTTAAAGCATCTAAATAAAACAAGTGAAAATGAGAATTATAAAATGCTACATCTATTCTATATTAATGTATAGCTCAGAAACATGGACACTAAAAAACAATCAGAAGACAGAATTGATGCCTGTTAGATGTGGGTATATAGAAGAATATGGAGAACATCATGGAAAGAGACGAAAACAAACAGAGAGGTGCTAAAACACTTAATATGAAGAAAGAATTACTAAGAGAAATAAAGATGAGACAAATAAAATATTTTGGACACATTCAAAGGCATGACACCTTATTGAAGACCTTACTTGAGGGTAAAGTCAAAGGGAAGCGAAAAAGAGGTAGGCAGAGATACAAGTGGGAGAGCAACATCACAAAATAGACAAGTTATAGTCTAGCAGAGTGCAGCACCAAAACATCATCAGCAAGAAATGTTGTTCTTTGTAAAAAATAAATTTTCTTGGTAATTTTTGTAAATCAAGAAACAGAATAAAACTTAATATAGATTCTATTACAAAAAAATAGAGCTTCTATTAGAAATTAAATTAAATCGATCTCGTTTTATTATGTTTTCATTAGTTTGTTTACACAATATAGAAGCTTGGCCATATTTTATCTGAAATGTGGACATAAATATTTCCAAATATATGGCAACCCTGAGTGGGAGTTCAAGGTGATGTAATGTTAATTTATATGTTCTATTACACATAATCCTTATGTACGGCTATGTATGTAGCTGTCATTACTTCTTCTTCTTCTGAGTTATTTCTCAAATACCTGCAGACTATTACTATATAGCCACTGTTCCCATCAAACTGCGCTACCGTGCGACAGCGCGCACATTTTTATTCCTTGGCACACAGAGTTTGGAATTGGCTCACAAAACTTTCCGGTTTTTATAGAAATGTGTGTAAAAGTTCCTATGATAATAAATAGAGCTCGCGTAAATAGAACATTGTGAAGAATATTAACTTTTTTAGGTAGAAGATTTGCCCAAATGAAGAGGTGTTCAAAATGTATCAGCTCACGAGTATAGATTTTTGTTCACAATCACCCTTCTCTTAGAGTGAAGATTGTATATAGCTGTCGTCTATTCTTCTTCTTAGTTCGTTCACAAACTTTCGATAGTTGACTTTTGAAAGAATTGATTACATTCATTGGAAATAAAGCTCTGAAACACTCCATTGCAGAAGGGAATAAGAGCATCATTGCTTATAATTCCTTAGGATCGAAGCAAACATTATTTGTTACTATGTCTCAAATAATCTTATTTTTACTTACTCTCATATGAAGCATAAGGCAACAGTAATCCTCTTTGTCGAGGTGCACCTTGAACAAACCAGTTTTATTCATCCCAGTTTATTTCTGCAACTACCGATCCTCTATCTTTATTTCGTTCTCAGCACCTCTTGCCACACAATTTGCATTCTAAAACAATGAATTTTGAAACATCGGATATTCTGAACTCTCAATAGATGTCTCAGTCACTCATCTTCTCTAAATGAACTAAGATATTCGATACTATACATTTGTTTCAGTATCGAATCATGTATTCCTATATTTCTTCTGTGATTAGAACTGTGGTAATGGTAGATAGCCAATCGTGTCTCCATATTCACGTCTACTGCCTTCTCTAGGTCAGAGCAGATCCCCCATAACTTTAACCTCAGCTGTGTATCTTCTAACCCAGTGTTTCCCACCGTTTCTTGTTTTACCGTGCCCCAACTACGTCTTTCTAAAATATACGTATTTTTATTTTCAAAATTTGTATTATTCCCCCCCCCACCTCCAAAATTTCCTCCTGAACAATTACCCCTCCCCCCAAACATAAATTCCCCCCTTCCCCTTGTGGGGCGTGGGCCTCACGTTGGGAAACACTTCTCTAACCAGAGCTGTCTTTACTTGCTTTATAGGTCATGGCGAACTATAGAGAACAGCTGTTCATCGAACGCTGTTCTTGACCTATCATCAACAGCACGCTCAACATAACCCTGCTGTGATTCACTACGAGAGGCTACTTAGTTCTTTTAATTGAATGGCGGTACGAGAGTAGCCTCTCCAAGTGACGCGCAATAGGGAAGATTGGTGACGTTTTCTGTTTAAAAAGATAGCTCAAAAACGCCTCAGACGAGTTGATGTTTACGTTTCTCTGAATCTCCTTCTCTACAGTTCGCAGTAATCAGGCAGTCCTGGAATATGCGTTCAATGGTTCAGATTACCGAACCCCATAGATACTCACGCGTGTAAGAGGTTCAGGTGACCTACTATATTTATTGTCAATCATACGATTTTATAAATGATCATTTGTTTGTTTTTCAAAATAAATTTTACAAAACACACAACAAACAACAATTATCAATAAGAATCACACAGGCATGAATGTGGAGAAAGTAAACAAGTAGAAGTGAGGTAATATATGGGATTTCGAGATAGATGTTTCTTACCCATAGTTATATCCTGATATGCTCCTAGAAATGTGAATGAAAACTCCGGTGATAACACTGGCTTGTAAACGATTAGTGATGAATTGTTGAAATCGAGATCGATATTCACTGATAGTTCACGAATTTATTTGTTTAAAAACTGTATTTCAAACAACAGGATACATGTCTTTTGTGTACAGTTTGAGTGTAGAGTTTTTAGTTGTAACGATCAACTGTGAGTTAAATACATGTAGATCAGGGTAACTGCCATGAATGACTAGTTCAGATTATCGTTCCTACTACATTTGTTGTTTATGTTGTCACTAAATATATCTACGTTATGTGACTTATTGTTATTATTAATCATAGGTAAGTTATGTTTTCGAGAGTTAAACATAGGTAAGTTATGTTTTCGAGAGTTAATCATAGGTACCGGTAAGTTATGCTTTCGAGAGTTAAACATAGGTAAGTTAAGAGTTAAACATAGGTAAGTTAAGAGTTAAACATAGATAAGTTAAGAGTTAAACATAGGTAAGTTAAGAGTTAAACATAGGTAAGTTATGCCATTGAAAGTTAAACATAGGAGTTTTATACTTTCGTGAGTTAAACATATGTAAAAGGTAAAGGTAATATGAGTAATGAGCCAGAGTCAAAACATACGGTTTCCCATAAGTGCTCAGTTGTCTAGTCAGTGGTTGACCAGAAACATAAGTGTTCAGCTGTCTAGTCAGCGGTTCACCAGAAACTACCACACTTACTCAGTGGCAATTACGCCATTCCTCGACCTTCCCATAACATTTTTTTTCCAGAAGACCAAAGTTTTAGCCCTGTAGTGTAGTACGGAAAGCACTTGTGTAAAATATGTGTTTCTGCATATTATCTATTTGTAACATATTCTGTTCAGGACGTAATAATCACCCCATCATTATTGGGCTGTAGTCAATTTATAGGCAAAATAAATACGTACAGTAGTTTACCATTGTTTTCTGAATGGTCCGGATGCACAATTGCCTACGACGGGATTCGAAGCCGGTACATTTGATCGTCACAGAGGCACACTGTGCCATAGCGCCACAGAGCCGGGCGGATTGTCCATAATCGTCATCGCCATATTCAAGCCTCCAGTACACGTGTCGCTTGAGTCTGTTATTTTAAATTTAAACTTCCAGTAAACGTGTCGCTTGAGTTTGTTATTTCAAATTTAAACTTCCAGTAAACGTGTCGCTTGAGTCTGTTATTTCAAATTTAAACTTCCAGTACACGTTTCGCTTGAGTCTGTTATTTCAAATTTAAACTTCCAGTACACGTGTCACTTGAGTCTGTTATCCCATATTCAAGTCTCCAGTACACGTGTCGCTTGAGTCTGTTTTCGCCTGTTCTCAATCTAAAGGTTAGGTCTACTATTTATTCCTTTATTCCCATCTTGCAATTGTCATCGTTGTTATGACTGCATGGCTAAGTTGTGTTCCTTTTCATATTTCTGGAGAAGATACTGAATCATCTAACTGATGATGAATGAGATTGTGTTGGCACAATTGTCATCGCTTATGTTTGTATACACAGAAAACGTTTGCTGTCATATGATTTACATTAAAGTCAAGTTAACCCATATCATTTATTAATGTCGTAGTGGTTGAAATGTTAGCGATCTCACATTTCATTGGCTCTGCTATGTGAGGGCGGTAGCCATCGCCTCTCCTCGCAGTCTTTACCTCCCGCATTAACTTCCCGGATTAATTTGGTACTCAATTAAGGCTGGGTCGACTCGGGAGCCGTTGAGATATGAAAACACATTTCCGTCTCAACTAGGGAATGAACCCAGGACCACTCATTGCGAAGCAAGTGCGATAACCACTGTGCTACGCGCTCTCACCCCCCCCCCCCCAATTTACATTAGTGGTAGTCTAAATCACGGACATATAGAAATACAGAAATGAACTAACTAGGAAAATCATGGTAAGGGGCGGTTGCTAACAATCATTGCCGGGATTTCTTTAGAAGTCCTTCTTTAGAATAATATCGCGTGCTGATCTAACACGGCGTCACACAACGTGACCGATGCGCTGCTAATTGTTCGCTTTGCGTCCTCTGCGTCGACAGCCAGTAAATGTCAGATAAATATATAAATAACAATGTATGAGATCGGAACGTAGGGCTATCACGGGGAAGGACGTTTTATAACTAAACTATTGAGAATTTGTTCAAGGCGAGAGAAAACCCCAAAGGAAATACGATGTTTATTAACGATCGACCCTTTATGTGACGTCGCAGTTAAACCTGCTAGTATTTTTAGATGTTACCGGAAAAATACGACCATCGAAGATATTTCTAGTGACTCAATAGGCTGGTTAAAGATTACTATATAAACGTGCCCTGACGTAAAAAAAATGACAAGCTTTCTAAACCACACTAAAAATAGGATACTAAACATGGATACAAAGAAATACGTCAACCTTATAATGTTACTAGCTGAAAACAGTGTTACTCGCCGCCAACATTTTATGTTCGACATTGGATGCTTCAAATGCAGAAAGTCCTATAATGTTTAGAAATATTTTGACGGCTTTTAGAACTTCCAGCCAACTCACACAAGAAATTGTGATTATATTTGAACCGCCGACCGACAATGGTTACCTATCGTTTTACATGCTACAGATGACATATTATGTTTAGTTAGAGTTGACACATTATGTTTAGTTAGAGTTGACACATTATGTTTAGTTAGAGTTGACACATTATGTTTAGTTAGAGTTGACATATTATGTTTAGTTAGAGTTGACACATTATGTTTAGTTAGAGTTGACACATTATGTTTAGTTAGAGTTGACACATTATGTTTAGTTAGAGTTGACATATTATGTTTAGTTAGAGTTGACACATTAGGCGTATTTGATACTTGCCTATTTTGGCACATACAATAAACGTGTCACGAAGGGGGGGGGGGTACTGTCCATAAATTACGTCAACAGTTAGCGATGGGGTAAATAATATCCCCCAAAATAGTACAACCTAATTTATGGACCGCCCCCATGTACACAATATTTCATCTACTGCATAAGCGATTCGTTGCTAAGGACGCATAGATGATCCGGAAGCTAACTAAACCGTAGAACCAAGTGTATCTATCATTAAAGATGGCCGTGGTAGAACACGGGGGCGAGGAATGTTCAACCATCTTATCTGATCCTACACCGACAAATGATGCCTTGTAAATGCCCCAGATAAACAATATAACACAACTTATGTTGTAAATAAGAAAACCATATACGGTCATAGATACATATAGAGATAGCGTAATCTCTGAGCAGACGGTGGTAGGATCGAGAGGTAAGCTATTAAGAATAAGAGACGTGATTTATAGCAACGAATTGTCAATAATCCAAGCACTTGAACTTAAGGCTACTTTCATAATCAAATATTAATCTCTAACTGGATTAAACATATTAATCTCTAACTGGATTATACATATTAATCTCTAACTGGATTAGACATATTAATCTCTAACTGGATTAAACATATTAATCTCTAACTGGATCAAACATATTAATCTCTAACTGGATTAAACATATTAATCTCTAACTGGATCAAACATATTAATCTCTAACTGGATTAAACATATTAATCTCTAACTGGATTAAACATATTAATCTCTAACTGGATTAAACATATTAATCTCTAACTGGATTAAACATTACGTATCGAGGATAATTTGAAGAGAGTAATAGGCTGCCAGTGGAATCCCGCTATAACAACTTGGTCCGGACCGACAGAATATGTATGCAATAACAGAAATTCGTTATATACAGTACAAACAATAAAGAATAAATATAAATGGGAATTTTGAAAAGTTTTGTTATATAGGAAAATGTGTTATATAAAAGAATGCGCTATAGAGGGATTCCACTGTGGAATGTTTATGATGGAGGTGAACATCTGCCTGCTAAAATGTAACAGTGAATATGTAAGAATGACAGAAAATTGTATGTGCATGACATAAAGAAGACCACAACAGATTGCTTATTACGTATAACAGTTTTTACCAGTGAAAGGAGTATTGTGTCTAAGTAGGAAGAGACACTTGTTTAAGATGATGGTTCTGCAACCTTAAAATAGTGACAGAAAATTTGGTAACAAGTAGCTTCCTTACACATCTTGTCGAAATGTGTAAGGTGTATCCACTTTTAGAGTGTTCAGGCACACAACTTGGTAGACCAAGAAAACGTTGGATAGAAAACATCAAAATAGCCTTGAACAAACATGGACTTAATGCAACTAAGGCGACTCATCTGGCCTCGGAACGACAACTGAAGCTCCCACCCTTACGCTTAACTGCAAATGTGAATACGATCAACCATAGTTCGCCTGGGGACCGACAATAGACAAAAAAAGCACACATTTCGTTTATGGTCGGGAAAGGCGAGGGACAGTGCTTACATTGCCGTTTACTTTTTACAGATAAATAAGTTGGGTTGGACAGTTAGGTTGTTAGTTTGATGAATGGTTGGTGATTCAGTTGGTAATTTTATTGTCTGGTTGGCTGACTAGATAGTGGGTAGAGGACCACGGCATATTTTTGAATCGATACTCTTATTTTAACCATGAACCTCAGTTCCCCTAGTTTATATCAGGGCGTATGATTATCACTCTTATTACAGCAAGCTCCTTTATTTAGAAACCAAACTGCTAATGCTATGCTGCGAACTTGTATTCTTCCGGATGCAACATACGGCTGTGAGAGATGGAACCTAAGTAAAACAGCCGCAAAGAAGATCAACGCCTTTAAGATGAAATGCAACAGAAAGATACTTAGAATATCATGGAAGCGAAAAAAAAGAGAAACTCAGATATTGTAAACACATTGACCATGCCAGAGTGTTGGTTATTAAACACAATATCAAAAAGAAAAATACACCTGTTTGGTCATATAAAGAGACACAACTGTTTAGAAAGACAAATAATAGTGGACATAGCACCTGTGCTGAGGAGAAAGGGCATACAAAAAAACCCGATGGACTGACGACATTAAAGATAACATTAATACGTCCCTGGAAAGATCAGGTAAGATGACCATCACAATCCACATGGTTCCAGATCGAGTTTGTCTTATTCAATGCCTACATCTTTGTATAATCTATCGCTCTACTATGACGCTTGCAGAACAGCAAAGACCACCCAAAAAAAACTCTCATAAATCAGTGCCTGGTTTGAATAGTAGGATTCTAACTGCATGTCAGGGTAACCATAGTAACAGATAACAAAACACGAAATGTAAAAACTGTAACTGTTGAGATTCCTTATGGATTACAAATTTGGCCTTATTTGTGAATGAGATATGAAGTGGTTATCTTCGTGTACTACTCCCTGCGGTGTCTTTCTCTTGGAGAATTCAACAAAGTAGGTTTTTATAACTTGAAGATAATGACAATATAGGACATTAGCAGTTGTATGAAGCAATGATGACGACAATTTATGACAGCATGTTTGAAGTAAGGATGACAGTAATGTGTGACAGTGTTGTGTGAAGTAATGATGACAACAATGCATGACATCAGCTGTTTGAAGTAAGGATGTCTACCATCTCTTGTAGCAGTTGTATCAAGTAAGGATGACAAAAACAGCTTCAGCAGTTATACAAGAATTAAATTGCTTCTACCGAGTCTTCTGAGCTAGAACAGTGAATCTCTATCGAAGACAACACCTTGAAGTGGAGATGAGGCTCAGTCCAGCCAACAGAGGCTGAAAAATAAGATTGCTCGAACCATCCCTGACATCGAACAGGGCCAAAGTCCTCCCCAAGTAAGCACTGGTGCTGAAGTCGGAGATACCAGGCCAAGAGGCGCACCAGAAACCTAGGTGTCATGCAACACGACAAGATACACTACGACTGTTCAACTCCAATGTGATATCCGTGTTGACATATGGTTGCGAAAGTTGGAAAATGACAAAGGCACTTGAGAGAAAACTGAATGTATTTGAAAATAAGCGTTTTAGAACACTCTTAAATATTGATTGGGAAGAATTCAAGTCGAACATGAAAGTACGATTCTAGGGTTCTACGTAAGCATGCCATTTCAGGTGACACAAGTTTACGTTTGTCTTGTGCTGTCATTGTCCATGTTTGACGTTGGTAGGACAGTGTTGGCATAATAATCGCTTTAAATAGTGTTAATTTGGTGTTTAAATCTACATTTTTGTTTCTGAAAATTGGTGTCATTTACCCAGGTAAGATATGAGATTACGATCGAAATAAAACACAACACGAAGGAAGGAACCCATAGATTGAAAAACTTTAAGGTTGGTGCATGCTACTATTGTGAGCATTGATTTAATGGTGTGATGGGTTCAAGTATACTTTATAATGGTGTGATGGATTAAAGTAAACTTTATAATGGTTTATTCAAGTAAACTTTATAATGGTGTGATGGGTTCAAGTATACTTTATAATGGTGTGATGGATTCAAGTAAACTTTATAATGATGTGATGGATTCAAGTAAACTTTATAATGATGTGATGGATTGAAGTACACTTTATAATGATGTGATGGATTAAAATAAACTTTATAATCGTGTGATGTATTAAAATAAACTTTATAATGGTGTGATGGAATCAAGTAAACTTTATAATGATGTGATGGATTCAAGTAAACTTTATAATGATGTGATGGATTGAAGTACACTTTATAATGATGTGATGGATTAAAATAAACTTTATAATCGTGTGATGTATTAAAATAAACTTTATAATGGTGTGATGGATTAAATTAAACTTTATAATGGTGTGATGGATTAAGTAAACTTTATAAGGATTCCATTTATAATAGTGCTCGCATGGATATGAAAGATTTATAATAGTCGCCATTGAGTGACCCGTCTATAATGGTTTCGTTTATAACGAATATTATAAACTTTATGGATGAATGGGTGGGTAGATGGATGAATGGATGGATTAGATAGGTAGACAGGAAAGTAGACATGTTAATCTGCGAACGAGAAGAGAAAGAAGAACGGTGAGTAACTAGACATAGAATAATCTCATGCGCTTATACCAACACCTGGTACTACGGGGCCCCCTTCATACTTCACACCCCTACGTTAGCGTATGTCACGTAATGAACTTTACCTTTGACTATTTATACAACGTTTTAACGAACAGTCACAAGTCAACAACACCGAACCTTATCTTAGAAAGATTTCCGGAAAGACATTGCCCTTAAGAAGTTTGAATGTCAAAACATGTACATCCGTAACCAATTGTGAAAATATTAGTCATTAAATAACATTTTAATTGGATCTTTTTTATATTATTATTTTATGTTCTAGTCATGAGTGGGAAACTGGTAACATAGCATTCAGTGAAGCGTGACCGTCGACAGAACTATAAAACCTCTATACAGAACGCAAGCATGATCTGAAATGTTGCTTTTTTATTATTTCCGTAATATCGTTGGTCGGACGTAGCTTTTTGCATGTTTTTTTCATGTTAGTTTTCCATGTCGTAGTTTATATTTTATTTAAAACGTCTTTGAAGTATATACCCTGGTACGGTAGGTCCCTCTAAAATATTGTATGTGTGGGCGGACCACACGACGATTTGACCAACTACGAAACAGAGTGTGCAAAAAACGCTTCAAGCGGTACTTGATAACCCCCTCCTTTTTTTTAGGTCTGTAATTTATATAATGTGCGTGAAGTGCAAAATTATGTGCGCGGCAGTCTTCAACACAGTACGTCACCGCGCAGCAGCACATCTTTAAGGAAACATTGCCTGGTGTATTCATATATTCACAAGTTGTTTTTATCGACTATAATATCAAAAATAACAAATGATTAAAAGTACACGCACCCACGCACAGTCCACTCAATGACAACAGCTCGTCGAATTTCAGATCAAACGATCAGGAACCGGCTTCACGACGCCGGTCTTTGGGCTAGAATACCATAAGAGGTCCTGTTCTTACAGACCGGCATCACCAGAACCGACTACAGTGAGCGAAATAGCAGCGTCAATGAGGCGCTGGGAATGACTGGAGACGCGTTTGGTTTAATGATGAATCATTTTTTGTGCTCCAGTGACATGTTATACGGAGAAGACTTTACCGCAGAGTCCGTGAGAACTACGTCTAGAACAGTGTTGATGAAGCTCCTCCTCATGTCATTGTGGTGGACGTGAACTCATTTGGGGGGGGGGGCGATCAACTTCATGGAAAGAAGTCACCTAGTGCAAATTGAAGGACGCCTGAATGCCGAACGATACGTCGATGAATTTGTTCGTCATCGCGTCTTTCCAATTTTGACTGCACGACGGTCGATTTTTCAGCAGGATAACGCTCGACCTCATGTGGCACAACTCACCACTCAGACCCTGGCTGACAACAACGCCCAGACCATTCCGTGGCCAGCCATGTCATCAGACATTAACCTCACAGACGACTTACGGGATGAACTCGACACACCACTTCGCCATCGAGATGTGGCTCCAGCAAATCTCCGACAGTCGTCTCTTGCACTGCGGGAAGAGTGAGCAGCCATCCCACAACAGATCCAACGGCTAATCGGATCCATCTCAAAGTAATGTCTTTCTCTGATAGAGCCAGAGTAGGCCATACACCTTACAGAAATGGAGTCCTCAGTCGCAAAGAATAAAAGTCCAAACCAAATTTAATGAACATCATTTCACTGTTAAAGTCTTAAAGTTTCAACATACCAAAGTTAAAACGTTAATTCTGTAAAATAGAATATAGAACACGTTTGAAATTTGATGTCCGTTAACACTGCAATAATGTTGCGTTTCCTTTTCTTTAAACAGCGCATACATATATATATATATATATATATCATATTGTGCCACCTGATAAAAATCTGGGTCTCAGGAATGCAGCAGAACGAGTTGTTTTATTTAAAGTAATCGATAATGTCTAATTTATTATATCCCAGTAAGTGGTTGTGTCAAGACTAACAGAAATTTGACTAGCCAGTTTACTATCGATTATACGCCATGGTATAAGCAAGGTGAACTCTACTCTTTGGTTATAGGGCGTGACTCGCTGACATAGTAGAAATGTTAATCTCCATTTAAGTAAAGTTTCTATTATTCACAACAGAGGCATGTAGAGGGATAGGGTGGTATGTCCGTATTTTTCATTGACTATCGAGATGTCAACGGATGATGTGGTCAACATCACGTATAATTCCTCTAATTTTCCAGAAGGTGTTACCCTCCTCCTAGGGCAATTAATCTACTAGAGGACTTATTTGAGGATTTCTGTAACACTTTTTGCGAGTGTTGCTCTCAGTGGCGAAGCGTGGGTCAATGGCGCCCGGGGCGGAATCATAATTTTTCACCCTTGTGACATTAAAAAAATATGTCAGTGATTGTGAAAGACTGGAGGAAAATAAATTTGCCGCCCTCCAATGATGCCGCCCGGGGCTGGTCCGCATCTCTGCGCCCCCCCCCTCGCTACGCCACTGGTTGCTCTAGTATCAATTCATTTAGACAAAATAACGCTTATGTGTATTAGAGTTGGCAGTACTCACTCAAAAAATCAGCCAAATACACAGTGTAGTCCGTCACGAACAGGTCTTGTACGTTTTGAGGCAAGCTTTGAGTGAAAACACTTGCGTATTAAGCCATGGATCTTTAGCTACAATTTTATTTTCAAATTCGAACAATTTAATTGGTGTGTAAAAACAGTATTGTCGACATCAACTTTTCTTAATCAACCCCCATCCCCTCTTTCTGTCTTGTCAACAACTGTCACATTCTTTCCGACAGTCCTCCCCTACCCCCCAACAATTTTTGACGTATTTATGAACAGCCCCATTGCTAGAAAAAGTACATGCTGTAAAGGAATTTCTATCCTAGTAATGCTCTTGTTCACAACCAACCCTTGCCGTGACGCATAAATCACGTATCATATCCTCGTATCTTAAGATCACTGGTTAGAACAACTAATTAAAAAAAAAAAAGGTTCCAAAAGAGAAAAAAAGGGGGGAGCGGTTAGGCGCTGGTTGATGTGTCATGTGACGTATTCTCTCCAGAACGCCCAATAAACGCCCTGATAAACCCAATGAACGCCCTTCCCAATGAACGAACTGAACCTTTCTCTGTATTGGGCGATGCGGTTTGCATTTTCCAACGACGTAATCATGTCATCTTTAATGTCGTCAGTCCATCGTTTTCCTGGTATGTCTTTCCTTCTCCTCCCAGGTGCTCTGCCCTTCATTATTTATCTTTCTAAACAGTTGCGTCTCTTTATATGACCAAACAGTTGTAGTTTTCTTTTTGCTATTGTATTTAGTAACGAACTCTCTGGAATATTCAATGTGTTTATAATATCTAAGTTTCTCTTTTTTTTCCTTCCATGATATTCTAAGTGATCTTCCATGATATTAAAGGATATCTTTGACATGTCACTGATGACAAGATGCTTGACATGACACTGACGACAAGATCCTTGACATGACACTGACGACAAGATCCTTGACATGACACTAACGACAAGATCCTTGACAGGACACTGACGACATGAGACAGCTTCCATATAATCAAATGGGTTACATAGTGATCATAGAATCAAAGTGTCGCATATGTCACGTCAGAATCCCTACGACACCAGGCGTTATACGTGATAACATCATATACATATATATAACAAATAGGTTCCAAAAACTAAATCTTCCTGTCAGAATCCCCCCGTATAGCCAACACATTTAACTATCAATCAGAAATAATCTTGAAAAAAAAAAGAAAATAAAACAGCACCTCATAAAGACTAATAAATTCCCTTAGACCCGACACAACCAGTTTTACTTCATTGACAATAAACATATCCAAATTCGACTGAAAAAAATACAAACACATTCAGAAGTAAATTCCAAAACTCTGTCTAATTCAGCTGAAATAATGAACATGGTTACTTAAATATATTAACACTTTGTTATTATTCATTGTCGAATTTTATGAAATATTCACGTTAACTGGTCATTTTATTATATTAACACTTCTTAGCAATCATTGTAGAAGTTTTATGAAATAGTCGCGTTAACATGGTTAGTTAATTATATTTACACTAGTAGTAACCTATTCATTGTCGAAGTTTATTGAAATATTCACACGAAAATGGTCACTTAATATTATTATTAACACTTGTTATTATTCATTGTCGAAGTTTTGTTTTAAGTATTAATACTAAGACACTAACATGGTTACTTAATTATATGAACACTTCTCGTATTTATTGCCGAAGTTTTATGAAATATTCATGTTAACATAGTTAACTAAATTAATACTTAATATTTATTGTCGAAATTTTATGCAATATTAAGATAGATTAAAAATGTAATGACAAGAAATGCGTCTGTCGAAAATGTAACAGCTAGACTTTCACTTTTCACACTGCTGTTCAAGCGGACAAACTCCTACGAGTGATTAAACACATAACAAGTCAGACAGGTACGAACTGTAACACCCGTCTTAAGTACAAGGTGTATGCCCAAGCCCACATGACGTCAGTGTTTTGGGGGCTAAAAGTGCCGTGGGGTTGGCTACATGCGAGGCAAATCTATTCTGCCTGTTGTCTATGTTTCCTGCTTAGTTGTCACGCCCTGGACGCTTTCTTCGACGACAAAGGGAAACATTTACACTAATACAGGCAAGCACAGATATATTTGACATGCACGACATACGAGACAACAACTATAGTTCGTTTATACATTTGTCAGCACACTTTCAAGTGAATATCACAGAAACTGTCTATAAGATGGAAGAAATCTCTGGCAAGCAATATGATATCTTATCCGACGTAAAAGTACTGTATCATTTAGCCCAAAACTGCTCTGATCGGACATATTGGCGAAATCATTTGAACTTCTTGGTTCATTGCATAGGCTATAAGTGAGGTCAAATTTGAGATATTACAGTAAAAATGTTACTGTCAAATAACATTGCATTCAGTGACTAATGATATACCAGTGTAGTGAGGCTTCTCTTGATTCTTGATTAGAAACTGGCCCCACAGCACGTGGAGTATTCCCATAAGTGCTCCGCCCTCTGTTCCAGCAGCCATCCCGATGGTGTTTCGAGTCTAATGCCGCCGAAACAGACGTCGACAGAAACGCACTTGACACAAGGGGAACCAAAGAGCTCCATCCCTAACCGTGATCCTATCTGCCAACGTGTTATGTGGCGTAACTCCGCTATGAACAGCTGGCAAATGTAGTGTGGTGAATAGCAACTCAGTGCAGGGTCTGACAATTACCCGGATGAGCCCAAATTCAAGAAAACATGTTAGTCGTGCATAATTGGTGAGCTCCATTGGACTGTGGGGAATACATTTCTGACTGCCCGCCAACTCAGTGATTATAGCCCAGTGTTGGATTGCTATGAACATATTTGACATGAAATGATGCTTGCCAGCGAAGCGGAAGCCTATCAGTTCAACTCTGCATGTTGCGGAGAGAAAGAAAAGCCACAAATCCCTAGAGTTTAAGTCATCTAAGTACCTCTTCTCAGCGCATGGCACGCATATGAGAGTTGGAAGTTTGTGGGTATAAAATAAAGATCCGCAGAAACCATCGCATTGCGCGTAGGAATTAAGATATAAAAGCTCGTAATTCCTTGGAATTGAAACAACCTGGACAAGATTATTGATATTCATACTCTCTTGATTAAACAAAATGTAATTAAACTTGACTAAACTCATTCGCTTAGTCAGTGTTGCCACAAAAGCAATTTTGTTTTAAAAGACTAATTCTATATCTATGAAAAAATCTACAAATCAGTTTGAACCACGCCAAAAAAAAGAAGAAAAGAAAAAGAAGAAGATGATAAAGATAATATAAAAGCACATTTCGTACTCTTGTTCTCTATGCCGGGTGCTGATGTGATTTAAGTCTAGTTTGGTATATCTCTATCATCTTTTTTGTACGGAGACGTTTTCCTGTGATTCTGTAAGTTTCGGATGCTTGTTTATACTTATTATGTTTATATAGTGCAATGTTACCATCATGGGCAGTTTTCTATTCTGTGGGAAATTTTGTCATTATTTTCTATTTATGCTGCAGAAAATATGGTTGATTCCTTCCATGATGGTAATGTATTCATGTATCTGTAGTATGCTTTATAACAACGCAGCTCATTGGATGGGGTTAACCAATCTCATTAGCTCTCATTTACGGCATTCATAATTTTTGCACATTTTCGGGTTTTAGACTATAGTAATCGCTGTCGAAAATACAACGTAACAATAGAAAAAATCATATACAAATATATGTTGTTTCTGTCTTGTTCTTGTTCTTGTTCGTCCATCACGTGTGATGATGATCATTTATTACATCCACTTTGCAAAATTCAGATCGAGTTATATCCTTATTTATGAGCTAGTATATGGCTAATAATCCATATTCTGGCCGCAAATGTACTTGGACAGTTCGGGCAAGGACTGACCACTGTAGATGCTTTTTGATCAACACGTGACTTTCTAGTTATGTTCAGTTGCTGAGTTGATGCGTTTCTCCACTTTTTACAATATACTGCGTCTTTTTACAAAAAACTAAAGCGATATACATCTCTATTTCGTATTCCCATGTGTCGCTTTAATATACAAGCACATACACACATATATATACACACAGACGTATATGCATACATACATACATACATACATACATACATACATACATACATACATACATACATACATACATACATACATACATACAAACATGCACAAACATGCACTAGAACAAAGAGTTCTCAGCGCTTTAACGCAACTGATGAAATATAACCTTTAAATGACATTAGTGCAACCAACAAATACTTGGATAGACACATAAACTAGAGTTTGTCATGCTCATCGCGCAAGAATACAATACAATAAATGTTGGACACTTACATCAGTTCACCTGTATAATTCCAACAATAAAAACCGTTAATCCTCTCCTTCAATTCAGCGGCTCCCCAACAATCATCACGACTGAACTCACTGAATAAAGTACATTAATTGGGCAAAAATTTTGCAAGGAATGAAAACCTCCATGACACACAAGCTGTCAGATATCTTGACACAATATAAACTAATGACTGGGTTTTTTTTCTCTCAATTTCTTTTGTTGTTTACGATACATCAGTTTCTTTCTCTTTACGTCTTTGAGAAAATCTAATTTTAGCGGCTCTATTAGGATTTACAGACGCATAAGCCTCGGCAAACAAGACAACAGACAGTTCGAGAACTTTCAAACAGGTTTGGGATACAAGATTTTAAGTCCCGTGGACAGATGCAAGAACAGACGCATGAACAAATACCAGACATGCGTTAAGGAATGTATAGAAACGTGGATGAATGGACAGGCTAGAGGACACAATAAATGAATAAGTTTGTATGGAGACAGGTGAAGAGATAAATTGATTAGATGTATCCGATCGTGTGATTGAAGACTAGGACAGATAAGTCAAGAATAAGGTCCCTGTGTTCCGCCATGCACGCAATAAAAAAACGACTGTGAAGGGTTTAGGAAAGTGTTGCAACGTTCCATCTTTTAAAAAAATACGAAAAAAACCCTTTCGTTACTGCATGTTTTCCTGAAGGAGTGCAGGGAGGCTTTCTATGGGATGTGGAAATAAAAGCCGCTTTGCCATAGCAGACGCCGCGATATGTACAGGAAGGATTATGATTGTATCTTGGAAAGAAAAAAATTCTGTCCCAAACATGGATTGAACACGGGACCATTCCATAAGCTGTAAATGTTACCTTAAACATCGTTCTTCTTCTTTTCTCCTGCTTTCGTTCTCAAACTCCTGCAGTTTTGCAGGATGTTGTCCGGAGAATGTAGCACACGGCCGAGAAGTTAGAAAGTTAGTCTCACACATTTGGGCTCCAGGGTTCAACTTCAGGTAAGGATAAGCATTTTTTGTCGAATGGTAAATTAAATAAAACTCACCCTCAACATGACGTCACGGCAGTAAGGGCCAGCAACCTTTATTACACAAGCCACTCGTAAACTACCTGCAACTACGTAACGGCAAAAATGCATTATGGATAGTGTTTTTGACAATCTTTTTTAGTCAGGAGAACAGAATGTGCTGTGTAATGTCTTACAGCTTAGCTGCTCCATGTGCACCTTCTAGTTTTAAACCCACGTGTTATACAGGAATTATGTGTAACTTTGACCCTATATAGCGTTGGACAGTCAACTCCACCCCATAACCTCCTTACGACATCAAGAAATGTAAACAATGTTGGTAATCTTGACTCCCATTTTGGGCCCTTGTAACATAAACTGTTATTCTCTAATTGGATATTTCGAAAAGCATATATCGCAGCAGTGCTACAATCCATGCTAAAATCTTCTGCACCTTACCCAGTATCTGAGTACATTACACAACGCCTTACTCAACCTCACACTTACTCAACTTCACACTTACTCAACATCTCACACACTCAACTTCACACTCACTCAACCTCACACTTACTCAACTTCACACTTACTCAACATCTCACACACTCAACATCCTATGACCATATCCAGCTTATTATTTAACATTTGAGCACATTACTTAGACTTCACTCAGTACATTCATCAGTATCTCGTTACCGTACATTCATCAGTATCTCGTTACCGTACATTACCTTATGAGCACCTCGTTACCGTACATTACCTTATCAGCACCACGTTACCGTACACTTCTTCTTCGTCAGCGTTCATTCTCAAACTCCCGCCAGATCTCTCTTGTAGCAGAACAATGGCCGTACTAGATTTCCAGCAGGATGTAGTCCAGAGAATGGAAATGCGTTGTATCGCCGCTTTATTTGCGCCAATGGCCCGACACATCCGTCTTCGGCGGACCATACACTATTTAGCAATTCACTATCAACTAACTTTGCACACCTTATTACGTATATCCAAGATAGCTATCTATTGTCATCTCCACTTGTGATGTTAAGCGTCGTGAGGGGATGTTGTAGTCACCAGCCTTTGGCTATTTTGGTCATGGTCAGCCCATGTCTCTATAAGGTTTCTTTTGTTGTCTCCACCCATCTTGTTTATGGCCCTCTTCATGCCTTTACATATGTTCATCGCTGTTATATGAACGAAGGGCTGGTTGCATTGGTTCTATTTTCTGAGGTGGTCAAACTACTTGGTCTGCTGTCTCTCGATGTAGTCTTGAGATGGTCTATATTTCTGTACTGATATCTTCATTTCTTCGTCGGTCTCTTCTGATGACATGTATAGCTTTCGTCAAACATCTCGTTTCACAGACTTTGCTCTTTTT
Organism: Meghimatium bilineatum; assembly: GCA_034231615.1. Taxonomy (NCBI): domain Eukaryota; kingdom Metazoa; phylum Mollusca; class Gastropoda; order Stylommatophora; family Philomycidae; genus Meghimatium; species Meghimatium bilineatum. The sequence goes on along the minus strand of CM067315.1, from coordinate 4,817,538 downwards.
CACTAGTGTCTTTGTCACGGACCCTGTTTGACACTAGTAACACTGAGTTGGTATACAAATGCTGTTTATCTATTGCCAAAACTGTAAAGCTACATTGAACAATATTGCTGGGACCCAAAAAGGGATCAAATCAACCTGCACTCTTGATCATCAATGCGAGTCGTATGAGGTGACAGAATGTTTCAGGGTGAAAATGGCTGATCGCGTCTAAAGGGTAAAAGTGACACAGAAACTATGCTGAAGTAGGATATGTCAGTCCGATTTGTGCAGATATCGCACCTAAGCTGTAACCTACAAAACAATACATTCTGTTCTCCACTACAGTCTGACTATAATCTGCAGGGGTTTGAAATCGAGCGCATAAGAAGAACAATATTCAATACGCCAATCAGCTTTCACAGAAAATATATCAGAACAGGAGGTACAAAACAGGACATAAATCTTTACCCGTGTAGAAAAATTGTTACATACTATATAATCAATCAGTGAAACGTTCCTAAAACGTCTGACGTTTTCATACAAGTTACTCTCTTTTCTAAATTTGTTGATTGATACAATCATATTCTAGAATGTCTCCACCCTAATGCATTTTTTTCATGCACCACTAAGCTAAATCGATAATTAAAAATCACTCAAAACACTAGAGCTTATCTCTGTATAATATTGACAATTCTTCTATACAAGACAGTTATCGAGAATAAAAGACTTTGTAGTCGAGTGTTTAACCAGGTATGTCTTACAGAAATAGTTTATCGATAATGTCTGCTTAAGACTTTCTATTTTAGTTCTTCAGCTGCAACTATTTTATTATAGTCAATTGGACAAAAGCTATATACAGTACTGTTG